>VXBC01002319.1:188546-222890 GCA_013399945.1 Ploceus nigricollis
AAAAAAAGGGAATTTTTAACCAAAGAAAAGACCACATTGCAGATGCCTGTACAGAAGACACAACTTACATCTGCCTTCAAGATCCAGAAGCTGTGGAATGTCTGAAAGGGGGGATATTTTTGTGGCAGCGTTACCTGATCCATGTGTCAGGGGAAGCATTAGCACCATACTTCCATCCCTCACAGGCACAGATTGATGGAAGCAACGTTCCCATAAACAAATCACAAGGGGCCACCTCACTCTGCTCTCGTTGCTTCCAAGCAGGCACATCCCACAGAGCTGAGTGTGAGCAGAGCCTCAGAGCCAGGCAGGACACAGCCAGCGCATCGACACTTCCAGCAGCCAAGATTGTCACATTGCTTGGACTGCTTTTTCCAGTGTGCTGGAGTTTATGGGCCTCCTTTGTCATCCAACACGTGCTGTCAGCAGAGCTTTCCAGACAGGAACTTTTCTTATGTAACACAGGTTTGTTTAAAACAATAAACCAGGACTAGGATGTCAAGGGAAGCACAGCGTATTGCTGGAGAGAATCACATTTGAGGAAACCCTTCTAAAGAATTCATGTTTGCCTTTCATGTGCCTTCCATAATGCCTTTTACTCTGTTAATTACCAGTGCAATTGCTGTCTTGTAGCTCATCTTCCTTTAGATGAGCCTGCAGTGAAGCTGTAAAGTGATGTGATGTAACACAGACTTTTACACAGCATCTTTTATCCCAATAACCATAAAGCAGCGTATCAGTAAGAACTGACTTCCAAATGGGGAAAGACCTTGCATGTTTGTTTAGGGAAGCATCCAAATTTCACAAATCTCTGTAAGAAATTTTACTCATAAAGCAGATTTTGAGGAACAGTCAGGCTTGGAGGGACATGACAAGATGTGAGGAGAGGAGAGGAATCACCAACACCAGACATCTGTGAAACTGCTGCTTAGTCCTCTCTGAACATCCAGGCAGAGTCTCTACTTCTACTGTAAGATAAGTGGTTTTAAACTCTTCATCCCACATGGACAAAGTGAGATGTGCATGGTTCAGATTGTAGTGAAGCACTGGTGGGGCCAGGGAGAGTCTGCTTGCAAACCTACAAGGTGTGCAGGCACTATGCAGTTCACTGATTATAATCTCCTCTCACACTTTAGCTGTGGGATTTTTCCTCTGCAAAACATCCTGTCTTAACTCTGGATCTGAAAGCTGAGGAGTTGGGGGAGACCCATGGTTGTTTTAAAGCAAGCAGCACTATTTTCCTCAGAGTGGAAGAAATTTATCCCAAAAGTATTTGGAATGCAGTGCTGCCTGGGACACCGTGGGACCATGTGCAAGTGATCCCACTCGTACTACCAAAGCAGTGCAGAGAACAGCAAAGATGAACAGGAAAGCAGCAGTGCCAAGAGCTTGTTTGGAGAGCATTAGCAGTCTGTGAATAAATTGCAGCATAGTTTGCTCGCTCACAGTAAATATGGTAACAGCAGAGCGATGCTCACGGTTGTTGTATCACACCACCCCACCACCAGTGTTGTGCTGTTGGAGATGATGTGTGTTAGCAAGCAGTCTGCAAGGGGAGGCTCTGTCAAACACCACAGAATTTGCATCCACACTATCCTGGTTTTGAGGGGCTGCTTTTGGCTTGGCTCTTTCCAGTCCTGTTAGCAGCTGGAGTGCAGTTGGTGCCCTCGTGGCACATCTCTTCTGCTCTGGATGTATCCAAGAGGAGTGGATGAAGCTGAAGCAGCCCAGGCCATTCCACAGCTCCAGCCAAGGCACAGTAAGGAGGATTAATCAGAAGCACACTCCTGAAACCAACTGAAATGCTAATGTACACACACTTGGCATCACTCAAAGGTCTTTCAGCGCTGCAGCCGAAGCAGCACAATGTGTGCAGTCACTGGGATGCCTGTTCCCCCAGGGACTCTCAAACTGGCTGGTAAATTCAGCCATTCAACATGTGATATTGGGGCAGAATCTTGGGTGCTCTGTTCCTGTAAGTTTAAGAACCATCAGTGGGTGGCTAGGGAAAAGCCCTCCAAAGGGGTTTGACCCTTCTGAAAGTGAAGGCTGAGCTGTAAGTTCAGCCATTAAAAAGAGGTTGCAGAGAAGCCAGAGGGAGACCATAAATACCCCAGAAACAGCAAAAACACAGATTAGGGTTCACACCTTATTAGACACAAAATAATCCAAACATGAAGCAGAATACCATAGGCATCATCTGATCCCTTCCTCCCCAAACAAACTGCTTCCTTCCTTGCACAGCAGTCTGTGTGTCTGTGGTTAGGAGGTGATGGTTATGAAGTTTTCCCTGTCCTCCCACTTGCATGCTGGATTTTACGATGGCAAGATGAGCCACGTTGTTTTGCACAACTTCACTGCAGGTGACAGAGTTCAGAGCCAAGAATGGTATTGGAGAGATGAAAGAAAACAGCCCCCATGTGCCTGCTTGGTCCTGCAGAACAGGAGGGTGCACCTCAGCTGCCTACATACAAGGGCAGGTCCAGTTTTCACCCACAGCCCTGACTCCACTGCTGCATTCCACAGAGTGTAAAAATACCCCAGGTTCTTAGATTACATGGCGCTATTTATAATCTTTGTGTGATGCCAGACATGTGCATATATCAGTGTGACACTTTCAGAAAGCAGTGCTGCTATTTTAGCAGCTCTCTAATGAACAGCGTGGGCAAAGCCACCTAGACAAGCTGATTGAGAAAAGTGTTGGGGAGGGAGGGCTGTGGTGGTCTGCTGGGTGTTGTTTGTTGCTTTTTTTTTTCTTCTTTTTTCACACTTTGTTGCCATTAAGAATAATCTTAAATGGCCTCTTTCTTCCTAGCCGTCCTCCCTCCCTCCCCCAGCCAGCACCCCTCCCCCAGATGTCTTGATTAGTGGCTGTGTGTATGCTGGTCAGATTCTGGGATTAATGATGGCTAATTTGTCTGAGGTTGGTACAGCCTAGCCAGCAGGCTCTCTACCACCAGCTTTTGCTGCCATATGGGTAGAAGCAGCTGTTTCAATTACTTTCTGTGCCCAGATGTGTCAGACGAGACACCAGTGCTCTGCGGGGTACGTTCAGCCGCTCGGCAGCTAATTACTTCAATCGCGTGTCGGAGCATGATGCTGTACACTGCAAAAGGGGGGCTGAGCACAGCCGAGTGCCAGCTGTCAGTGCAGCTCACACTGAGCCCAGCCTGACAGTCTGGGACTGCACTGGAGCCTCAACTTTCTGGGAATCTCGATACACGCAGAGGATGTGGCTAATGATGGCACCCGTGACTGCTTGTGCCCCTCTGTGTGTGTGCTTTTGTTGGAGGGAAATGTGTGCTGAATGATGGAAACTGTGGAATAACTGCACACACAAAATGCCCTCCTAGCTCTGTTCTCTTCAGAGTTTCAGACACTTGCACCAGATGACCATTTCCCCAGGCTGTGCATATAAAACCTGTTCTGTTGTGGGCTTTTTTTTCCCCTTCCTTCTCACTGGCACCAGTGTAAATTTTGAGTCATTGTGTTTCAGTTAATGCAGTTCCACTGACATGAGGTGAATGTGACAAGGGGGTCAGGTCCATGGAATATCTGTCAATCAGTATGACAGTCTCATTCTAGATCCTACTTGCCAGACTCAACAGCTTTGCCTCCTTCCTCTGGTTTAACTTCCAGCATCCTTTCAGTGTCACTCCCTGCTTCATCTGGTGTTCACTGTCCCAGGGGCAGAACCCCGTGTGAGTTTGGGCTCCATCCTTTCCCTCTGAAGACTTCTCTGCACTTGAGAATCTGATGGGCCCATACTTAAAAGGAAAGACATTAACTGTTACACCAGCTCTAGGATACTGATAAACCAATAGACCTGGGTTACTGGAATTTCTCTGTGGTCCCTGCAATTCCCAAGAATATTTTTCTTATCCTGAAGTTTAAATTTATTTCCAAACATGTTCAATCCAGGGAGATAAACTAGGCCAGGAAAAGCAGTGCCTAGGACTATTGGCCATGTCAACTTCCCAGACATGCTTGTCAGGATCCAGCAAATATTAGCAGTGGCACAGTGGAAGTGAGACAGTTCAGCAGAGAAATCAGATGACATCCTAGAATCATTTGCAGAGTAAATTAAGCCAAGAAGTGGGATTAGACACAGAGAGGCTCAGGAAAAGCAAACAAGAAGTAAACATCCCATTGCACTATCAATATTTCTACTTCCTTTAACACAGTACCATTTTTTCCTCAATGCACTTAAGACCAACCCTGCATATAGTCTATTAGTTTAAATTAATATTTTCATTTTTCATGGTATAATTCCCTGAATACACAATCCCTGAGTGTAAATTAAAATCAAACCTGTGTTGTCTAGTAGGTGAGAACCTTATAGAAAGGTTAATGGTGCAATGACTAATGTCAGAAAAGTGTTGTGGTCAGCTGTGATCAATGAATCCAATGGATATTCAAATTAATGGAGCTGGTTGAGAGTCAAGGAGGGAGGACAGGGTGGGAGAAAGAGTGGGAAAAGAATCTGTTATAAATACACTTCTTATACCAATTACTACAAGCAAGTCTGAAAACAAGTGCAGAGCAAAGCATTTAATGCAATGCCATTGGCATTTTGGGCAAATACTCTGTAATTTGGGGTAGTTACTAACATTATCATCATCATCATAATACACGTATTTAGGAAAAATAAACATTTGTTTTGTGCTAATTCTATGGTAATCAGGGTGATTGTACTGTACTTAGCTACTGTTTGTTACCATGGTTATTTCTAGTGGTTCTTGGTTATTAATGTCCTGGAAGATTCAACAGAGTCTTCAGTGCTGTTTCAGCCTGCTCTCCTCCAGTAGGCACAAGTGAGATATCTGGGGGTTGGGGTTTGGGTTGGGGGTTGGTTTGTTGGGTTTTTTTATATTCTAATGATCTGCCACAGAGTTCTATAAGCAAAAATAGATTTGCTTCTTGTCAGACGAACACCAGACACCGGCTCTTCGCTTTGCACCAGTCTAGCAGTGTAAAGGGCCTGGAACTGAGTGTCATCTATCCTCGCTACTAAGCTTTATTTATATTGCCAGATGGGTGCAGAGAAGGCTTCATGTGAAGAGAATCAGCCTTCCCCATGTGTTTTCTGTGGTCTATAATCTCATAAAGATGGACGGTGTAGCAACATTCTCGCAAGTGAAGTAACGGGTGTCGCAAAGAACAGCACAGAAACACATTTTTTTAATGTATTCTAGGAGCTATTTTTAGTCCTCCCAATGAATTTTTAAAATCACAGTAGTATATTGGCACATACCTACTTCCATTTAGCATGATGGACATATTTGTTTGGGAATTAAGGCTCAGATTTAACAAGTGACTGCTGCTGATCTGCGATAACCAGCCACGTATGTGTGTCCTTTTTACGAGGGTGACCGGGGCTAAGTCAGCACATGACCGTGACAGCCTGTCACTTAATGGGCTGTAACCTTTTCCTGAGTCCATGCTTTACCTTCTAATCCTATTTTCCTGCTCACTTTCTTATAACTTCCTATTTTGTTCCATAGGGAATGTGTTGAGAGAGTGTGAATAACAATTGAACACCACTTTACCAGGCACTGCAAGCAATACCTTGTGTACAAATAGTTTGTTTGAACTGCTTATCATAGCTCTGAAGGCAAGCCTAGATGAGAAAGATGTAGTTGCATGTTAAAATGTGTGGCTCCAACAACCTCATTTTCCTATTTTTTTTTCACTTAGGTGTCTATAACACAGTAAAGTTCACAGTTAAGGTACCTTAGGTATTATTTTTACAGTGTGACACATTGGTATATTTTGGGAATGTAATATGCTATATGAAAGACTGATAGGGCTCCAGACACCTCCAGACAGGAAGGAAAAAAGGAAAAAAAATGTGGCAAAACACCTTTGTAGAGATTTATTCCTGATGCAAAGTATGGGATGTCCTTGGAACCTGCATAGTTGCTCTTCAGCTAAATGCATCCCTTCTCCACTGGTTTCACTTAATGTTGTCCACTGGAAAAATCAGGTTAAATCACGTTCAGTAGGACTGCTAATTGTATCTGGGCATATTTGATAGGTAGGCTGAGACCTGAATTGGATCCAGTTTGGTTTTGAATTAGGGGGTGTCTTAATTCAAGTTTATCATTCTATTTCTGGAACAGAAAAATGACGATAACGGGCAAGAGGGGGATGATGATCAAACCTTTCTGCATCCTTCTCACTGTGTTTAGCTACACAAACAGTAAAACAAGGACAATTTCACCTTTTTTATTTTTTCATCTACGGAGGTCTGACTCCAACTTCCATATTTATGTCAACTTGATGTTTTAATGTGGTTTTCAAGTGACAAATTGTGGCCAAGACTGTAGAGATTGTCTCCAGGTCCAGGCACTTATGAAGGTCCCAGTTCATTAGTCCCAGTTCATTAGTTCATTATTCCCAGTTCTTCATTAGTTGACTGTCAATCTATTGAAAGTGGTAAGTTACAATAATGGAAATAAAATCAAGTGTAAGTCCAGAAGGGAGTCAAACCTGTAGCTGGAAAGGCAGAATCTTCAGCTACAGGAAAGAACTGTCAAAGTCTCTTCAGAGATGGATCCTCAGTGGTGCAGCACAGCTTTCAACTCCCATGGACTTTGTCTTAACTGAGTCAGACCTCCACAAATGAATTGTCATTTCCTGAAAGAAATGAAAGTCAGAAGTACAAATGAATTGCATAAATGTGACAACATTGAAGCCAAGCACACGAAAGAATGGAAAGCTTCCCAGAAACATTCCCTGGGGAGAAGTCAAGAATTATCTAATATGGATAAATAGGTTAAAAGGATATCCACATCTTGAGTTTTGATAAATTTAGGATTGACAGGTTGAATGAGGAAGAGGTAGCCCTAAGCAGAAGCTTGTATTTAGGGCGAGATGTCAACTGAGGGAAAAACAGGCTCAAAGCTGAGGCGCATGATTTAATCAAGGAATCTGACAGACTCACTGAAAACTCCTTAGATAAGACACTGGAAATAAAAGAGACAGTGTCAATACGTACATTTGATTCTCATACTTGTTCCAGGAAGCTAAGTTTTACAGTGGAAAATGGAAGTTGAGACCACATTCAAAAGTTTTTTGTATCTTATGGAGCAGCGTAGAGGATCAAAACGAGGGGATGTATTTTGATATTGAGAGAAAAATTATGACCAGGAAGAGCTTCACAGAGTTATCATAAAACCTAAATAGAGAGATGGGTCTTCTCTCTGTGGACTTTGTAGCACAGATGAGGTTGCATGGGCTTGGGTATGGATTGCTAATGCAAGTTGAGCTATAAAATTAAGCAGGTGATGTCAAACCATGACAGAAACCAGATAGGCCCAGTTGGATTTGGGCTTAATTTGTTCTGTGTTCATTGAAGCCTCCCAGCTAGATTTATGGAGGCTAAATGGCATGGGAAAGCTTGCACAATGAGTCGATATTAAATTCAGGATTTGAGTATTTCACGGCTTCATTCCGTGTCCCTATGGCTCATAACGTATTTACTTGTGTTCTACTGGAAGAAATGGCTTTTGATACAGACCTCTATGCATGTAGGCATGGTATTCAGGGATGAAAGAGTTAATCTGGAGGTTTCTCTTGGTTTAGAGTTCTTCAGGAGGTATGGCGAGTAAAAAAATTACTGTCCCATACAACATTAAATCATGAATTAATGACCTTTAGAGTTGGGTTTGTACCATCATAATACTTTTGGAAAAACAAGTCAGTTACTTTGTGCAGGGGGGGAAGAATTGCCAGGTCCTCAGAAACTGACTGTATAACACATAAAAGTTGAAGGAAAACACAGGTAAAAATGCAGCCCTGGAATCCTCTTAAAAGAACAGAAAGAATAGGCTCAATGAGTGGTTTACTGCAGCAGGGAGAGAGGGGAATGCCAGCATTCTTAAGTTACTCATAAAAATAACATTAGTTTTTCTCCTCTGTTTTTACGATTGAGGAGGGAGATTCACTGCTATCTAAGAACTTCCAGAGCTGGCAGATAACTCACAGAGCTCTTTGAATATGCTGCTACTCCAAGAACAAGACAGGAACCATCAAGATAATTGTCTGATACAAATCTTTTGTTAGAGTAATAGATTTTGTACCGTCACGATTCCTGAATTATAGCCATATGTACTAGTGAATGATGAAACATGTAAATGGTAATTCATCATTAACTCTGTGTATGAGAAACTAAATTATTCTTTTCAGTGCTGTTCTTGTATCTGAGACATGATACATTACGCTGTGCTGTAATTTATAGACACAGTGGAACCAGCCAAAAAGTTGTATTCTCTTCCAACACTTACAGTTTAACATTTAGGCTTCTCCTCCCCTATTCATTCAATTTTTATTTAATTGTAATTTATTTCCTCAGGGAAAATTAGGCATAGTGGCTGTGTTCCAGAAAAATGGGGTGCAGCTTAATATGGTAATTTTTGGATTTGTCTAAAAGTTTTGGTGCCAATAGGCTGTGTTAATTTTGAGGAAATCACTCAGTCTTTCCATGTCTGCTTTGAGAGGGAACAATGATATACAACTGTGTCACAGGGGTGCCACTTGAGGTGTGTTTAAGGATAACTTAAGGAGATTTCTACTTCCTTCAGTTCCTAATCAGCTTTATCAAAGTTGAAAAAACCTGGGGGAAGAAAGGGAGAGAAGTCTACTCAGGAATTAAATACTCCTATCTGGGTAAAAAAGAAAAATAACAACAACATTTTGTATTTTGAAAAGAACATCACTATTTCTAACTTTGAAAACCTTGATCTGGCTCTCACTGTTCCATTACATTAATTCATTCATTGATTGAATTCCCTTAAGTGGAATGAGGCCTTTCTATCTGTTGAGATGTGGTGCTAGTGGGGCACCACTGCTGAGGCAACAGAGATACAGATCAGGAATAGCTGCTGTTTTGGGTGCCCCAAATTCAGCAATCAGAAGAGGAAGAAAGGCCTGGGAAAGGTATCCAGACTAATGGAATACCACTTCAAAAGTGGCTGTGTGGTTTGACTCTGATTATTGGCATTATTCGTGCTGGCCTGTTCTCTGCAAGCCACAGCACACACCATGGTGAGCAAATAGATGGCAAAGATCTTCTGCATTTCTAGCCAAGTGATAAGAGCAGATGAAATTAAAATCAGAAACAGACTCTGCAGTTTAAAGGCCAAAGGAGGGGCAGGGTTAGTATTAATGCTCAAGAATTTTATTTGGCTTTTTCTGGAAAAAGTTTTCTGGTTTCAGAAGAGTTTTCCCCAGCTTGATGTCCATTTCCAATGGCTTTTTTTTCCTCTTGCTACATCTGTAAAACATAGAAGTGCTGTATTGTTTTATCTCCCAGGGAAGATATCCTTTCTTCTAGATGTAACCCTACCTCTAAATGACTTCAGAGTTCAGATTCCTGGAGGTGTAGTGGATATATGGCAATCCAGGCCATAATTTACAATAAACCATCTTCTGACACCATTTCCATGACCTAATGCTGGAAGTATGTTGTTGGGGAGCCTGCCCTACACTGCCATGGTGAGAGAGCCTCACTGTGTCATGGTAAATATTTTATTATTTATCCTGTTGTGGTGATTTCCGATGCTGCCACAGACATTTTCTCAATTTGTGTTCTGCCTGGACACGTTTTCTGATATCCCTCCTGGAATAGGCAGATGTTCCTAATGGACAAAAAATTCAGTGTTTTCAGCATACACCAGCTTGTTTTATTATCCTTGCATACTGAAGAAGCTTTTCATCTCTTGAGAACACAGCTCAAATCCTGAGCCCAAAGTATTAAAAGAAATGAGCATAACTAGAGAAAAAAAAAGTGTTCATATTTTTCTGTATTAAAAAAAAGATTGGTCAAGAATATTTTCTGCATTTCACTTGGGGTTTTTTGTTGTTGTTATTGGGGGTTTTTTTCTGTATTTTGGGGTGAGTCAGTAGCTTATTTTCACCCCAAAATGAGTAATTTTGAAAACACAGCTGTTTCATCATTAAATTAGTCAGCAAACTATGTTTCACTGGCCTGTAAAATTAGCAAATACTTTCAGATCAAGAGAAGTAAAGCTGTGCAAAATGACAATATTTGGAATGCACAACCCTGCAAACCTTCTTGTTGAAGAGCATTCTGGGGACATTTATGAGCCTAAGTCTTTTTGCTCAGTGTTCTCCTGTATTTTTGGGCAGGTTACATAACTATCCTATGATTCACCTTCTGCATTTATTAAGGGTTTAATGATACAGGAGTAAGTGGTTTGCTTCACTAGTACAAACTGTAAGATTTAATCCAGGCCTGTCTTGGAAGTCTTCAGAAGACTGGGAGTGCTTTTCATTGCTATAAAACATTGCAATGTAATGATCTTTAAATCATCTGCTTTGAAAATCAATTAACCAAAAAATATACCAATGAGAATTATCCTCCCTGGGTTACTCACAGGCACCTCTTGCCAGAGACTTGGAATTGCAAGAACAATGTCAAGGAAGGACTCAGTAGAGGTGAAACTTTTGAATTTTCTCTGAGCATTGTGCTAATACATATCCACTCTGCAGCAGATATTTTTGTGTGGGAGTATATACCTTAAAAAATGTATTTTACACATGGCATTTTAATACAAATGCTTAAAAAGTGTGTAACTTGAACAGACCTCCCTGAGGAGATCTCTTTTGGCAAAGTGAAAAAGCCCTGTTCTAGCATTACAAAATCCCCACAGATAAATTTGAAATATATGTCCCTTTCAGTGTTTTGACAGACTACAACTGAATTACTGGGAATGAAAGAAATCCTGGGGGTAGAAACTGGAGGAGAGGGGACAACTTTCATTTCAGGGATGTTTTCTGTACAGCCCTGGGCCTGATGATACCCAGCTTTATTTCAGTGCTCATCATCACTAATTCTTAGCACAAATGAATAACTGCACTTCTAAACAATCAAAGGTTAAAGACAACTCAGCCATTCATGTGATCTCATTATACTATGCTGATTGCAGTGCATCAGAGTTATTTATAACCTCAGTTCATAAAGTTGGATTTCCAGTAAATGAGTTCCCTTTCAAAGGTTAAATATTTATGTCCTTTTTTTTTCTGTGTGAAACAGTCTGTAGTTAGGAATGTGCACTAATGAACCATCCCAGCCATCTTCAAGAAGATAAATAAAAATTTTTGAGTTGGTATTCTGGCTCCCAAGGCTACCCCTTGCTTAAACTGCTTCCTACTGCTCCTGTGTGAATTTTCAAAACAGATCAATGCCAAGATCAAGATTTATAAAGTCAGGCTTAGCTTTGATTTAGTGTGCTAAATTGTAATAATAAAAATAGTAATATCCTCTATCTGCTTCTGTTCTACTGAGCTCAAAGGGCCAGTACAGTTACTTCCAAAGGACAGTAATATAATTAATTCTTTCAGCCCTTTTTAGCTCATAGCTTAGAGCAAGTGTTTGGCACTCTCAGAAAGGGTAGGTGGGAGATCAGGTGTCATTATTCTTTTACCCACCAATTAACATCAATTTTGACCCAGCACTCTTTGCTTCATTGATTACTGGACTTGCAGTTCTTGCCCAACATGGTTGGAGCACAGTTCTCTGCAGTTACCAACAATGCTCTCTGTTTAAAATAAATCTGTACATAGCGAGCTAAATTGCATGTTCATCATCTTAAAAAAATAGAAACAACTGGAGGCCTTTGTGCAAGACAAGTACCCTGTTACTCCTGTCCTGTGGGTTGATACAGAGGGGGAAAAATGGATGGATTTATCTTATGCTTATTGTGCTGATTTCTGATTCAAAAGTGTATTAAGTAACACTTACAAAACTCAACATGAGAAATTCCTGTAGTAAAGTAGAAAAGCATTAGTATTCAAAAGGCATTGAGGCATCAAGACATCCTGCAGTTACATGGCACAGATGTATTTATACTGTAGTTTACTTGTTCTGTTTTTTTCCTGGTCTCATAGTGAATTTTTTAAGCATTAGATAATTGCATGGTTAAGATCTCTGTCATATTTATGCTTGAAAGGCAAGTCTTGGTATTCATTACATGTCACTTGGAGGGTCTCTGAAAACTCAGAGCGTTCAAATCCCCCAGTACAGGCTCCCCTAAACCAATCCAGCTGTTTTCCAAAATACATTCTCCAGGTTAGTCTCCAAGATCAGGGTTTTTTCAGTACCTATCACTCCTGTATTTTTCCAGCCATTCTGTAATCTCTGCATCCTGAATCCAAGGAGGAGAAACATGGTGAAACTTTGAGAGTTCTAAGACTGTTTCAACTGGGATGATACATTTGTATGTTGCATAGGTAGACAAAAATCACAGTTATGGATGTAAAATTAGTTTGCTAGGGCATGGATATAACCAATTCTTGCTGTGATAAATCCCTGATCTGGAGAGGGTTTGAGGTGTTACACTGTGTGGATGTGCTGGAAGTGAGAACCTCAGTGAAGCTTTTTCCCAATATTTCTTTCAAACTGCCTTTCTCCCCCACAAACGCCCTTCAGATCCTCACTTGACCACTTCAAGTAGAGCACATTCAACCTTTTGGGAGTAGCTTAACCCATGGAGATGTGACATAGGTGTATCTTTTTTGCTGAGGCTCCTTATTGCATGAGTTAAATACTGTAACTTTGATTTGTCTCTAGAAAAGTGCCAGAGAGATCCAAGATGTTTTTTGGTTATATTCGTTAAATAATGTACCTGTGCAGTGCTAGAAGGATGGGATGTCCCAGACTCCACTGAAGGGAGAAAATACAAATAATAATACCTATTGTCAGCCCTGGAAATAATATTCATGCCTAATCCTGATGTTAGAGTCTCTGGGTAACAGCTTTGCAGTCATACCAGCCTTGAATTCCCTCTTTTCCCTCTGCAGAATCAGAGATGGGTGAGCCAGGAAAGGTGATTGCAATTATCCACCTAGCATGAGGTGGCAATTCCAGCAAATTGTGAAATCCACTCTACCAAGGCCATAGCATATTTATAGGAAAACATCCAATCTCAGTGTCAATTTCAGGGGACAAAAATAATTCCTGGGTTTCTGTGTGGGCAGGGGATTAGAGTGGCATCAGTCATACAGTCGGGGTGGGACTGACCCACAGTCTTTCCAAGCCTTCTTTGGAAAAATAGTAATCCACACTGAAATATCTTTTGAGGGACTGTTTAACTACTTTTTTTCCTCGAGTCTGAAAATTATGGATGAATAATGATCGCCCCAATTGCCTTTCACGATTATGATACAGCCAGAGTTAATAAGTCACCTCTGTAGCCCCCCTCCCTTCTCTGTACAGACATTTTTTACCACATGGGTGAACACAAAGAAATAATCAGATAAGAGATTTTTCTTCTAAATTAGGCCTCTTGTTTGTAAACTGAAAGAGTGCTAATGCAGTTCAAACTCAGCTGTGTACCACATACGCACACTCGGCCCAGGAGTATTATAAAGAGTGGGAGAATAGGAGGTTTTGTTCTATTCTTCAGTCTCTTTCTATATGAGAGGGCCATTCATTCAATCCCTATGCTTCTCTCTCTCTCTCTATTTCTCTCCATAATGCCAGCATTAGCTGCAAGCTGCTAGCTGTAAAAGTGCTTTGATGTTGACCTCTCACTGCCATTGACAGACCCTCATTGGTGGGTGAGTAGCAGAGCAATAAGGGCATGTGTGGGAGAAAAGAGGATGAAAGCCTGGACAGCTAGGAAGGGATAATATGAACAGATTCCTGCCTGTTCACTTAGTTTCTTTTTTTTTAACTGGGTCTTCTGATTACAGAGGTTACGAACCAGTAAAACTTCAGAAATGACCACTGAAAGCCTGCTGTACATGAAGAATCAGATAATTGTTCCAGCTCTTGCCTTGTAAAATTAAATCAAGCCATGAACTAGGCAGGAGCGCATAGGGGAGTTGAAAACATTTTCCTGTTTAAGGCAATGAAATAGTGGGGTTTTGCCTGATACATACAGTAATATTACAAGAGCAAGGAGCATGTAAGTGGCATGGGAGCAGGGGACACGGAGGAGAGCTGCCTGCTAATGATCTTGATTATTTTGTTTCTCGTCTCATGCCAAAACCTAAAGCATGAGTCTTGGGCTTTAAAAGGATCAAAACAGAAAGATGCAGTAAGAGGTCAGAAGGACTCAGAGGGGTTTGTGCCCTGGGGAGCACGAATGTGCACGCACGGCAGAAAATCCTGCCTGCTGCTCCCCACGGGGCGTGGGCTGGCACTGGAAATGCTCCCAAATTCAGATCACAGCAGGGCCCCAAAAGCAGCTTTGCACCCTCCAGAGAGAGAGGGGAGGTTGAGGGGACAGGAGCAGCACTGTGGGCCACCTGGGCCCCAGCCAGCTGTGTGTGAGAGCTCAGGCAGTGGCGCTGGGAAAGGCGGGGAAGCCTCGCTGCTGCCTGTGCCCCATTGAGGCAGGATGTCTCCAGCCACTTCACCTCTGCTCTCCCCCTTCACCTCTCTGAAAGCTCAGCTTGTCATACTAATAATTAAGCCCTAAGGCTCTAAGTTGCAATGGCCAAAAGGCTCTGCGAGGCCAATGGAGGGAACAGGAGGGAGGGAAAGTTCACACAAATTTGTGTTAGAAACCTCGTTTTCGGTTGCGATCTGAAGGAGCAGCTATCGCAACAAAGCTGCTCGCCTGAAGGTTCCCAGCATCTGATCTTCTGCTTCTTTGGGACAGGCAGAAATCTGTTCTGCCTTCACTTCTCTCCCTCTTGGCAGCATTAGGCCGTCAGAGTTGTTTAACTAAGCCAGGTGAGCTGTAGATCAGTGGTTAAGCCCGGCCTATGCCACTCGCAGCACAAGTGCTGTCATGTGGAGTAAGCCCTGCCTGGAACAAAATGCACCAGGTGGAAAATTGGGGGTTTGGGTAAAACAGGTGCCTGTGTGACAAACTGCACTGCAATGGCACGTCAGCAGTGTCAGCATTCAAATCACACCCTGCTCCAAGCACTTGAATAGGAAAGAAGCCATCACTGCTATGATCTGGATTTGATTTCTTCTTTAAAAATTAAAAGGTATTCAGCACACACTTTTGGAGCAGAGACTCTTCACACGTTAATCCGCTAGAAAGAAAGAAATCTTTCACTGAATGATTAAAAATATTCACATTTTGGAGGGGACAAACTTCTACAGCACTTTTTGCCTTGCTGTCTGCATTTGCTATCAGGGAACTAATTCTCCATTCAATTTCACAGATGGTTTCCTGTCATTACTATACAATTCTATTTATTTGATAATAATTTTATAGGACTTTTCCAGGGGGATTTCAATTACATGTTCAGCTTGTAGCAGTTTTTAAAAGGTGCGTGAATACTGCACTCAGTCAAAACTTCCTTGCCTAAACTTTTTAAATAGAAAATGGATTTTCAATTCAAGCAAGAAATCTTGCCAGAAGTGTCTTGGTTAAAGTTTTTTCAGTGCATTTTTCTATATGTAAAGGGAAGTGTGTATAACCCTTTCTGTTCTGTCACTTTGCCTTTGCTCTTTTCAACCCATCTGAAATAAAGGCTATTTTCCCCTTTCCAACTAGAAATGAAACAGGACTTCACTGGTTTTTAAAAAGGTACCATTTTTAAACTTGAAAGCAGAATGTAGCAAATATTTTAGGTTTCATGTTTGCTTTTGCTTTTTGAGGATGGTCATGATGAACTTGCAGACTGTGTCAGACACTGCAGAAATCCGGGGTTTGTGCAAGCTGAAATTTCACCCAAAACAGAGTCTGTTTCCATTATTTTTGCAGGAAAGGTCTCTTCTTGATGAATATTTTCCTTGGAACAGTTCTTTTTTAATACAGTCCAGTCTCTGCTAGGGCACTGTGTTGTTGCTAAGCTACCTGAGATTTCAAGTCCCTGCAGTTTGGTGGGACTCCACTGAGCAGAGCATCGCTGGGTGAGCAGGATTTTGTTTGGTCACTAAGGAAAACGGGGTCTTCATGGGGAACAAGCTCTGTCCCACAGCTCCAAAGAGAGGAAATTTGAATCTGGATTAATCTCCTTGAGAGCTACAATACAGAAGCCTCTGGAGCTTCTGCACTGTGAGCTTGGCCCACAACTGTAAAAAAAATAAATAAATAAAAGGTGCCTTCTCTAGCATTTTCAATTAACAAAGCCTATGGGGACCTGGATAGGCAGTTGGAATCTCCATTCCAAAGGATTAAAAATATATCTTTGCCAGAGGTACAGCTGTTTTGGTAGGTACTTTGTATTCTGCCTGTCTGTGGTCTGCTGGAATCCTTACTGTTCCCTGATGTGTCATTTCACTCCAGTGAAAATCACAAGCGATAACTCAGGAGGCAGTAAAATTACAGGGGTCACAGAATACCCCCAGTATGCCTGAAATCAGGTCACCAACCTCACTCAGCTGGCCCTCTTGCTGATAACTCCCCTTTTCCCATTTCTCCTCTCCCTTGTCCATTCTGCATCTCAATTATTTAAAAAAAAGAAAAACAAAAAACAGAGAAAAGAGCGAACTCCCCAGGGCCTGTAAGAACAAGTGCACATGGGCAGCTCCAGCAGTGGGCAGTTCTGGAGTGAGGGAGGATATATGTGCTACCCTTTGGACTGATCTGGCCATGAATTTGGCACAGCTGGCAATATCCTGCACTCTGGCCATGCTTTGCAGTGTCCCAGCACTGTGGAGAGCCCTGCCTGAGAGCAAGGCCAGTTTCAGAAGGAGACTCAAGTAAGAAACGTGATGGGCAGCAGGAGTGGGTGTGTTATGGACACCCAAATGGTTTGATGAAGCATGGCAACATTGGTAGTTTGCAATTTTATAGTATAAGCTGAGCATGAGAAGCAATGGAGTGAGGGAGAGAAAGGGGGTATGGATGCAGAGAGGTGGAAGTTTTCAGGTCCCATTCTCCTCATGGTGTTCACAGACAAGCCTCAAGTGGTGCAAAGAACTGGATCAGTCTTTGAAATTCAGGTTTTCTTCCAAGGTCAGAACAGTCAAGAATCAATTAAATTTACAGGAACTCAGAATATTGCAGAGGTTTTTCCTTGATAATAGTGTTTGTTCCTTGAATTTTCTCCTGCTCTCCACAGGAAAGTAAGGGCTCCAAACTGAAGGGGTCTGGGAGAACACTCAAAGCATTCATTGGATATTTCCAACATACCTGTTACTTCACTGATTTCTTCTTCAGTAAATGCTTTCTTTATGTGCCCTTTCTGATACTCAGTCTCTAGTTTGGGCTTGCACAGCTTTAATTTTTGATGATTCCTTTTTTGTAACAATTCTCTGGAAAATGCTGAGCTGGACTGCTTTAGTTTTGATATGTGGAAGCACAGGTACGAGGTACTGACTGCTACAGGTGTTTCTGCTCTGGGGGCCTCTTCTTCCTTCCTCAGAAGTCAGTCCTCACCACTCCTCACTGAGACGAGCTTTGTGGCTTTGCAAGAGTCCAGTTTCACTGAAGGGTCTTTTGTGTGGTTTGATTATTTCAAAGCAAGAAAAAAAAAAAGAAAATACAGCGATGGCTTCTTTTTCTGAAAGCCTCCAAGAAAATTTGGAGAGCTGTGAGCCTTTCTGTTCCTCCTCACTCCCAGCATCCTTCTTCCTGCGAGTTCTTTGCAGAAGGAGCTCAGAGATCACCGTGCTTTGCTCGTCAGCCAGAGGCAGCTTTCCTTCCTTGCCATGGAGGGAAGAGCTGCTGTAAATCAGTCAGGCAATGAATGCATCTCAGTTGCCTGCTCGGTTGGGTGGGGGCAAGGAACTGAGGAAACCACCTACAGATGAGGCAGTTGTGTGAGTCATGAGAAGAGAAGAACGTTCAGCACTTCTCAGGAGGTTCTTACCAGTCGTGGAGGGGGAGCTGAGTGCCTGGGAGCACTTTTAGAAGCTTGTAAGTAAAACTCCCAGAAAATACCAAGCTGTGTTAGTGCATGGGCAGCCATGAGGAGGCCAGGACCCAGGGTTTCCTTCTGAGGGGCACTTATCTTACCCAGGGAGCAGGGAGGCTTTCTTGCGCTGGATGCTCTGCAGAGCTCCTCAGGGCAGGTTTGCTCCCTTGACTTTTAATATTCCAGTTTTCCTCTGTTTGTGCCGGAAAATAAGGCTTGGGTTTCATTTTATAAAAATAATAAAGCCAGAAAAGGTTGAACTGAGACTTGGCCTCTTTGCTTTCTAAAAGACAGCAATAGGGCCTTTTCAAAGGACCAATTCCAGCCTTTATTACCCCACTGCAGGGCCTGCAGGAGGGAAGAGTGTTCCTCCCAACTCGTAGTGCCGACAGAGAAAGATGGATTTTTAAATTATCTACCTTTGCTTTGCTACGTGAACATTTCAGGGCAATTATCCTGAGATAATGCCTACAAATTGCCGAAGACTTTGGGTTTATAATTGCTCATGTTCATTTAAAGTTCCCAGCAGACTAGACCAGGGAAATCACTGCCAGTCAAGCCAAGGTTGATGGTGTACGGTAACTGAGCTCCTCTTAGAAGAAAGACAAGCAAATCAGTTTTCTTTCAGAGCAATAATTCTAACTAATTGTTTGGTTTCATGGTGCTTCCATAGCAGGAGCTGCAGTGCTTGGCAAGGCAGAGCAGTGACACTTCCCATCCGAGGCACATCCCTGTGAAGGGGCAAGTGGAATTCCACGGGGTGAGGCTGTTCTGTGCAGCAGGGGAGAGCAGCTCCCCCCAGCACATCCCCACATCCCCTTATTCACACCCCAGTGGCCAGCCCAGGTGCCTCAGAAAGTGAAACACGAATTTGCAGTGAGATAATGTTATCATGTCAATGCAGGGAGAAATAGCTGTAGCTGCCTGCCACGTTTGTAATTAAAAATCCCTTCTTAATGCAATATTTAGGTGAGGTTTCAAATCAGCAAGAGCATTCATAATGAATAACACAGTTTCAAAGTAGGGATGTGCACATATATTCCCATCACATACATTTTATACATATACCCATTACCTATTTATATACTTATATTCCTATTTGTATTTATATACTTATATTGCTATTTATACATGCCTCTGTATTTTGTGTGGAGCCTGACTCCCCACCAGCTCTGCTGTGAAGCTCTGATATCATTCCCATCACAGGCATCCTCCAGGCATTAGTTAGACAAATTCATTTCATCATTTTTACTTGCTAAGCACAAGCAGCATTGGCCAGTTTAGGTGTCCACACTCCAGCAGTGTAAAATCTCCCCTTCTGTCCCTCCAACTGTTGCTATTAGAGCAGCTGAATAACTGATTTTTCTCATCCAGTAACTAAGATTAAAGAAAAAAATTATAAAATAGGCTTAGCTGACATTTCTGACATTTGGGAGGGAAAAAAAAAAAGATATCTTGCACAAGAAAAAAATCCTTCCTCCAAAAGTGCATTGGCTTATCAAAAATATTTTGCTTGACCTATATAAAAAAATCTCTGGGTTGTTTTCATGTTGCTTTTTAATGTGTTCCAACAATATTTGGACTGAAAATATTGTCTGGAGAGAGATAGCAATGTATATGGTTAAAAAAATGTTGTAAGTGTGTGTGTATGTAGACTTTTCTGAATATTTTTGCATTTTTTTGCCTTATTTATTAGAATTTACAGATAACAGTGGTCAGTTTGAAGCTGGGTTTTTCAGTGAAGAAACTAATTTTCTGAAAAATTCCATCTAGGATTAGGAAGCAAGGAAGATGCCATGCCACAGCACTGAAAATGTCATTAGTATCCTGCTCATTCCAATTTTAGGGGCTTTATTGTAATGTTCAGTGAGGGAAGCTTTTGGAACTTGTGCCTTTATGAAGTTGAGGGATCATATGCTGTAGTTGGATACAATATTTAAAGTTATTGGGTCAATATTCATCCTCCCAGCCACCAAAAATAAATATCTACTTTCTGCTGAGGTGCTCCTTGACAGCCCTTCAGCCTTTCTTGCAAACTGTGGCAAATATAAACATATATATATATATATATATAAAGTGGAGATTTGAGCCCCAGATACTGCCAGATTGTTTTGCCACTTTATTAATATTTCCTTTCACATGAAAATGAGTCTGTAAAAACCAGAATTGTTTACAGTGCACTGTGTGAGCACCAATAGCTGATACATGTCATAGACAGCCAAAACTAGGACTTTGCATAAATCATTGATAGCAAGACATATTTTCAAAGAAAATCAAAGAATGTGTGTTATGCTGGCAAGTGGACTCTTAGAATGAGGAAAAATCAATTTTTATCCACATTTCTTCTCAAATAATAATATTTTTTTTAAAAAAGCAGTNACACAGTTTCAAAGTAGGGATGTGCACATATATTCCCATCACATACATTTTATACATATACCCATTACCTATTTATATACTTATATTCCTATTTGTATTTATATACTTATATTGCTATTTATACATGCCTCTGTATTTTGTGTGGAGCCTGACTCCCCACCAGCTCTGCTGTGAAGCTCTGATATCATTCCCATCACAGGCATCCTCCAGGCATTAGTTAGACAAATTCATTTCATCATTTTTACTTGCTAAGCACAAGCAGCATTGGCCAGTTTAGGTGTCCACACTCCAGCAGTGTAAAATCTCCCCTTCTGTCCCTCCAACTGTTGCTATTAGAGCAGCTGAATAACTGATTTTTCTCATCCAGTAACTAAGATTAAAGAAAAAAATTATAAAATAGGCTTAGCTGACATTTCTGACATTTGGGAGGGAAAAAAAAAAAAGATATCTTGCACAAGAAAAAAATCCTTCCTCCAAAAGTGCATTGGCTTATCAAAAATATTTTGCTTGACCTATATAAAAAAATCTCTGGGTTGTTTTCATGTTGCTTTTTAATGTGTTCCAACAATATTTGGACTGAAAATATTGTCTGGAGAGAGATAGCAATGTATATGATTAAAAAAATGTTGAAAGTGTGTGTGTATGTAGACTTTTCTGAATATTTTTGCATTTTTTTGCCTTATTTATTAGAATTTACAGATAACAGTGGTCAGTTTGAAGCTGGGTTTTTCAGTGAAGAAACTAATTTTCTGAAAAATTCCATCTAGGATTAGGAAGCAAGGAAGATGCCATGCCACAGCACTGAAAATGTCATTAGTATCCTGCTCATTCCAATTTTAGGGGCTTTATTGTAATGTTCAGTGGGGGAAGCTTTTGGAACTTGTGCCTTTATGAAGTTGAGGGATCATATGCTGTAGTTGGATACAATATTTAAAGTTATTGGGTCAATATTCATCCTCCCAGCCACCAAAAATAAATATCTACTTTCTGCTGAGGTGCTCCTTGACAGCCCTTCAGCCTTTCTTGCAAACTGTGGCAAATATAAACATATATATATATATNTTCCCCCAAATAAATTCAGGATATGACACACACACAAACTAAATTTTTCATTATCTTTTTAAGATACTTACTTGACCAACTGTTATCTCCAAAAGATTCTTGTGTTGTAAAGTCTCTCATTTACTGGTGTTATCCACTTGAAGGGCAAACAAGTTGCCCCTTCCCATCCTCCTGGGCATTAAAGGAAAAATACAAAAGATGGCTTGTAAACCTCAGAATGTGTGTCTGGAATATCAAATCCATTTTGCTGCCCCATGGCCACCATGTTATGTTATGTTGTGTAATTCATAATCTGATCAGATTATATTCTAAAACTATCTCAGTGCTCTGGGCAGGGATTTTGTCCTCCTACTGCACACACTGGAAAGTCATTTCAGAGATTTTTACTCCAATTGTTAGAAACATCTTGTAATTCCCAAATTAGCTGAATTTAAAAGCAGTTTATAACCAGTTCTTCCTGGGTCAGTTTACACACATACATCCTTCCCCAGCTGGGTTGGACACCACCATTCCTGAATTCCAGAACTGGATCTCTGTCCCTTTAAGCCACGTTTAGGTAGGCTGAGCAAGCAGAGGCTTTCAGTTTCCTCTCAGAAGCTCTCCAGCTCCTTGATCATTGTAAGAGTCCTCTTTGCACCCTCTGCTCCAATTTGCATGCATCCTTCTTGGCCATGGGTAACTAGAATTGACGCTGTATTTCAGATAATGCCTCACCAGTGCTTTGTGTAGCAGCATTAATATTTTCCTCTCATTATTAGCACTATTACAGGTGATGAATCCCAGGATTGCATCTTTCTTTTCAGTTGCATTATATTATGGCACATATTTATCCTGTAATCAACTAGGAAACCCAGGTCTTTCTCTTCCTTTGTCATTCCCAACAGCTTCTAGCAGAAATTCTCATTATTAGTCCTTTAGTGCATGACCTTGCATTTTGTACTGTTCAATTTCATCCCATTTCTATTACTTCTGTCCCCAAGGTCATCCAATTCTTCCTGCACAATATTGCGATTTTCGTTTGTGTTGACGGTGCCTCCCAACTTTGTACAATCTGCAAATTTCATTTGAACACTCTTACTTTTTGTGCCAAGTTTATTAATGAAGCGTTAAATGAGATCAGTCCAAAGGCTGATCTTTGAAGTACTCCCCTAATATTTTCCCTCCAGCCCCCTATTCCCCCCTGCAGCACATCACATCCTCCCTTCCCCGGTCACCAACCCAGACCTCAGAGCTCTGACTGAGTCTCTGTTTTCCCCCAGTGAACTGGGTAGTTCCCAAGTGGCACCTGCTGAAACACTTTAATGAAGACTGGATACCTTTTTAGAATTTTAATTAAAAAAAAAATATTTTTTATCAGGGTAGCTGGGTGCAGTCTAGCCCCAGGAAACCCGTACAGTAAATGCCTGCCCTTTACTCCTTTTGGTTCTTCCCTCAAATTTGTTCTAAAATCCAGTAAGCTATTAAGGTCTGACTGACAGGTCTTCCCTAAACCTCCTTTATCTACTCTAAGAAGAGGAAAATGATACTACAAGGTGCAAGAAGTGGGTACAAAGGGTGTGGATGCTGCTGTTCCCTCTCCATGTTACAGTGCAGCACTTCCCTGCTCTATTAACAACTGACAGTGGCTACTGGATGTGCAATTTCATGTGTTCATCCTCAGTTAGGGATCATGTTGCCACTCTTCAGAGATAATAAAAGGAAGGTGTTCATTTAGGCTTGTGAAACTTCCTGCACTCTCAACCCATCCTTTCCCCCACAGCAATTTTCATTCCTTCTTCCCTTGTTCTCTTTCCACTCACTTAAATCGTGTTCTGATCAGTTAATTTCCTTTCCAAAATCCACCACATTTCTCTGAAGTTCCCATTTCTCTCATCTCTCTTGCACAGAACTACAGATTCCTGCTTGAATCCCAAATTTTTGTGGCACGATCAAAAATCTGGCTGCTCCAGGCCTGTCAGTGTAGAAGGAAACATCACACACACACATTGCATTAGGCTTTGCAGCAAGAAACACAAGTGGCTTGACTTCCATAGGGCTCACATGACATTTAATGAACCTTGATGTGTCCTCATGGTTCTCTGGACTCTTGTTTCTCTCTCCTTTCTGGCTCCTAGCTGCTTGAAGAGGTTTTAAGAACTCTCTTGTCACGTCCATGCAGATTTGTTTCTCTCCAGAGGAAGGTCATGCCATGGGAGTCAAAGCCCCATTTTTTTACAAAAGCAGAGGCTACAAAAGGTGCTCTCTCAGTATTGAGGAAGAGCACTGAAGTAGTATTTGCTCTTTTCCAAAAGTGGAGGCCAACAGCACACAAAAAAGTCAGAGATCCTCCCTCGTGAGAGAACATGGCAGGAACTTCTTAACCTGGAAACAACCCTCCTTCCTTCCACCCTGGTACCTCACAGTGCCCTTCACCTGGATAGATTTCAAGCTGAGTCAAACTTCCCTCTGTGTTCTACCTGGAGCATTTCTGGGATGTGTGGAAGGGCGTGTGGAGTTCAGCAAGCCGTGGCGCAGGGGAAGCAGCACAGTGAGCAGCATTCCCAGAACCTGCCCTTGCTAAGCAGCAGATGAGCACCTGGCTGGCTTGGCAGGATGCTTTAACAGGGTAGGTTGCATTAAAGTTTAATTTCACCTCTGGGAAGGTGCATTTGTTTGATGGCAGCCAGCTCTGGTCCTCCGCGGTGTTGCGCACCAAACATCTGAGGTGCACCTTGGAAATCAGTTTCTCATCATTCTCATCTCAAAACCTGTGGAACCACTGTGCAGGCAGAGAAGAGAGCCCAGTGTTTTCTTTTATGAGCTGCTCCTTACAGCATATGCTGCTTGTTAATTATTCTCTTTCTCTCTCTTCCTACCCTTGTTCATCCTCCCCTGTGTTTTACTTCTCTGATGGTTTGATCTCTGGAACTGCATCTCCTCAGCCCCAGTGTGCTTTTTGTGCATGTTGATTTTGATTTTCTTTTGCTGTGTGGGATTATGCATCTATAACAGAGCCTGAAAATGAGTCTGTTTTGATAGTCAGAATGAGGAAAGCATCATCTCTAAATCATGATTCCCTCATGTTGGTAATTGGGAGGGGGGGAAGAAGCATTTTAAAGCCTTGCCCTCAAACTCTTTGTTTTCATGGCCTGAGTTGTTTTTTTCAGGATCAGAAATTCTTCACTTGTCTCCTTTGCTATGTCACCACACAAGGTATGGTGACATAGCAGCCCTGGAACTTGTCACCGTGGCTTTTTTTTATTTCCCCATGAAGGTACATTTTAAATTACATTTTGAAATGAGACCTTGGCCAGCAGAGCCCACTCAGCAGAGCAGTCTTGCTGAAATCCCTGGTGCAGTTGTGGGGATGGGCTCTGGGGAGCTCGCTCCAAAGAGGCCCCAGGTCCCATTCCAAGGCAAAAATCAAATCTGGTTTGCTTTAGTCCTGTTGTATTATGCTCCAATGAATTCTGGGCTTCTTCTTTTTAAATTACCAGCACACCAGAAAGGATGGACAGGGGCAAATTAATGAAAAGAAGAAGACAGAAAAATGTCTAAAGTACCAGTCAGTGGAGAAAAGAAGGGCTCTGCCATCAAAACCTTCCCCAGTGAAAAGACCCAGCAGGATACAGTGACTAAATGTATTTGCCACAGGACTGAGAGTTAAAGAAAAGTTACTTTCATTCACCAGAAGTGGAAAAAGATATCTGTAAAAGCTCTTCTCCTTTTTGTTCCCTTAGTTCTTGTCAACAAAGTGAAGTTCTGAATGGCGTGGGGGAAAATCATCTTCCTGCATTTCCAGGCAGTGCAGGCAGTCCTGTTCCTGGACATGGGCAGTGATCACCCCCCAAAGAGTGATTACAGCCCGAGCAATAAAAGGGTGACACTGCCAGTCCAGGGCTGTATTTTGATACTGTGTTTCCTGAATTTCATTTCCTGTGTGAAGCCCAAGGAGAATTTTTTTTTTTTCCTTTTTGAGCATCTGGGAGTTCAAAGACTGAAATACTCATCAAGGTGCTTGAGGAAAGTAGGAAAGGAGAGCAATCTCCTGTTGCCATCAGAATTTGTGCAGATCCAAGGTGATTTCTGGGCCTGATTCCTGTTCCCTTTCCATGGCAGGCAGTAGAAATCATGTTCCTATTCTCTGAAATAATGGGGCAGGGGTCTGGCTCCAGTTCTGGAAAGATCCTTGTAGTCACATAGTTGATGGTTATTTGGAATTATGGAGCAAAATGCAGTCTCAAGGAAGGAACTGCTCAGAGAACTGGAATGGTCCAGCAGCATCCCATCCTTGTCCAAAGACCTTTATAAATGTTCCAGGGGCTCTCAGGCCACAAACAACTGGATCTTGGTCCTTGGTCATGCTGAGATCTCTGTTTCTTGCATTCCTGTGGAATATGTGGAGCATCTCACAGGCTAGGGAATTTTGCTGTAGTCCCTGGGGTGCTTTAGCACTTCCAGAACCACCAGGCTGTTTGGGTGATTTGTGCTTGGAGCCCTCTGCTCCCCGAAACATCTCCTTTCCTATGCTTTGCATTGTAATGCTGCATGTGACACCCTGCATTGCACTTATCCGTGTCTTATACCAGAGAGCTCCTTCTCATCTTCTTTCATGGATGGGAGCAGAGTGGTTTAAATCAAAGCATTTGACTTTGAACCTCTCTTGAGCTGGCCTTCAGGCAAGTTCTTTCTGATCAAAGACAGAAGCATACCAGGGTCCAGGCATTAAGGCTGAATAATTGGTTCAGACTAAAATAAGAACTGTCCCAAGCCTCCACAGGAAAAGTTTTTATCAAGTTAAAAAATGTACAGGTAACTTTTTGGCCCTTGATATGCTTCTGCATTTTCTCAAGGGGGTGCCACTGCAGAGGCTGCTAATGCAGTATGAGACCATGAAATACCAGTCAAATTTGGAAGTCAAAGATGATCAGATTACTTGAGGAACAGGTAGAATTAGGGGTTCTGAAGCAGAATGGCTTTTCATATGGAAGAAGATGGGATACTGTCAGCATGGCACAATATAACTGAGTTGATTTTGAAAGATCCTGATTTCTTCTGCTGTGCAGGATCCCCTCATATCTCTGAAGAAATGTGTATTTCCACATATAGCACAGCACACAGAGCTGTGGCTTTTCTGGAGATATCACAGACCCTTCAGACTGGGGGGAGAAAAACAAACCAACAACCAGGCAATCACAAGCAATTTACCAGACGGAGCAGGATGCCTGTAGCATCCCAAGCAGCCTGAGCCTGTCTGCCTCTGTTTAGGATAAATACTGAAACCGCACCTCCGTGAACTCCTCTGCCTCTGCCCATCAGTAATGTGTATATAAAAAGTCTCTGCCTGGGGATCAGCTAACGGGATTATTCACAGACACAAAATGAAGCTGGCCCGATCCTGACGTCCTTTGCAGGCCTCCCTGCAGCCTGCTGAGAGGGGCAAAAGCAGGCTCAGGCTCCAGGTCCTCGTCATTTCAGCGGCCTTTTGGGAATCTGCAAGGGAGGTGGCAGTGGAAATAGGCTCCCATTTCTGTTTTTTTGTTGTTTTTCATTTTTAATAGAGCAACTTTCAGTTCAAAAGGAAACCCTGGTGAAGTGGTGAGGCTTTTGTCTCTCGCTATAATGCCACTGGGCTTTGGATTGACCTGTGTGATACAGTGACACTGTGTGGTTTGAATTTTTACATACAGCTGCATAAAGCAATTCTTATGTAAATTTTGGAGGTAAATAAGCCTGCTGTTGGTCTGCTGCGTGGACACATATGCTCAAACCATTAGGCTTGAAAGGAGATTAGAATTAACCCACCCGTCTCTCACTGGCCCGCTCTTTCCCTCCCCAGCACGCAGCTCTTATGAGAGCCTAAACACCTTGCTATTTTAACGAATGGCAGCAGAGTTAAGGCTGACAGAAGAAGAAAATTGTTGTGTGCCCTCCCTCCCCCTTCCCTGCAGCCACAGAGCCTCTGCTGGAAGCCGTGAGGATTTAGAGGAGGCCACGAGCTGATTCCCCTGGCACAGGCGGGCACGTCGGAGCCGATGCCCTTCCCTCGCTCCCCCAACCTCTGAATTGCACAGGGCTGAGCTGAACCCTTCAGCTCCCACTGTGGCAGCAGGAAGGCTTAGAGCCTGCCCTATCAGGCCTTGTGCTTGTTTTCTTTCTCCCTGGATAACTCCATTACCTCCTACTGGGTAGGGGAAGCTTTCAGAGCAGCTGAAAAGTCCTTTCCAGGCACCTGGGGCTGGGACGTTCCCAGGTGCTTCTGCAGGGCTTGAATGGGCAGGGTCTCACCTAACAGCAGGCAGTGGCCACTGGCCACCATTCTGCCTGGAGCTGGCATCTAAATGGCTTCACCTTCCAGCTGAGGAAGGGTTTTACTGCGAGCTCTTTGAAGGAAGAGCAGGACCAAGGGTGTGTGCCCACACACACACGCACGTGCACAAAACTGCCGAGGGCGCGAGCGGGCCGAGGGCAGCCTGGCCCGGGGTTGTTTGTTTATGCCAACTTTAAATAATTCATTTTCGTCCCTATTGAGCTCATCACAGCGTGACCAAAATAAACGTGTCTCCTTGGCCTATTGTTTGGAGCTGAGGATTGTCGAGCGGGAGGGAAATATTACAGTGACTGAGGGAGATACACGTAAGAGTGTGACCTTTAACTGCGGTACCTATAACCAGTCTCATCAAATTAAAGCACTGTATATTTTCCTTAATAATCTCTGATTAGGCTCGGGGTATGAGCGGACACGAACGCCCGCCATTGCTATGCAGCGGGAGGCCTGCTAAGCACCCGCCGAGCGCTTGGGAATAAGTGAGCAAAATGCTTTAATTTGATAGGGTTAGAATCCTGCAGGCTCCGGGGTGAGAAGTCACCAACAGCTCCGCTCGCACTGAATATGCAGAAATAAAAAAGTAAATTGCTTACATCTGCTGCAGGCAGGAGGGAAAATGATCTGATTGGACAGGCCGAGGGCTCTCCATCTCTTTTGGGTTAGAAAGAGGGGTTTGGAGCATCAAAAGCTCGTAATTGGAGTAATTCTGAATTAATGGACACGCGCGCACGCACGCACGGGCGCGTGCACCTTTTTGAAGCAGCTGGTCACAGGATGCACATGCTCAGGAATGTTTGGAGATTGCAAAAATGCTGTTAAAAACATTGTCCCTTATTCCTAATATTACTGACATTTGGATTTCATGACCTGTAAGGAGTGCAGTAAGCACAAAAAGCCCTGCCCATCTGCCCAGTAGAACTGCCTGCCTCAGCCTAGATCTGTTTATTCACAACACAATTATTCTATCTCTCTGTCTGTCTCTCTATCTCTGTTGTCTATCTGCTCTTTCATGTCTGAGGGTCTCTGCTGCACGCAGAATCCCAGGCTTTAGCCTTGTCATCTGATACTGTATTTAATCTATGTATTTGATCAATAAGAATCAAAGACAAGGCTCAAGGTCTTTTTGGCACCAGGCATCCAGCTTTGTGCCGGGTGTCAGAGGTTGTCTACAGTGTCACCTTGATGGTGTCACACTAATTTGTACCCTACTTTGCTTGCCTCTGTGATCACAGTCTGCACTGGTTTGTGGGTTTTTTTTTTTTTTTGTCTCTGCATCTCTTTTTTTAATGCTTGTTTTTATTAGTTTGGGAGGTGGGGGAGCTGAGAGGTGGGAGGCTGAAGACATTAGAGATTTAAGGAGCGCTCTTCCTGACCCTCCTCCTCCCCTCTCTGCTTTCCCCCTGCGAGTCACTTACTCTCCAGAGTGAGGGTGTCACCTCCACCTGACAGGCACCGAGTCCCAGGGGGGCAGATGTTACTAAATCCAAAATGACCAAAGGAAGAAATCCTGCAAGGCAAACTTTCAGGAGCGATTTCTCAGCTTGCTGCTGACAGGGAAAGGCAGGCACAGCAAGGCCAGAGTCCAGGCTCAGCCCACTTCTGGGTAAATCCACACAGTAGGTGCATCTCTAAATTTCACTGGTATTTTTCTTGGAGACAGGGTTCTTTGGATCTCGCACTGATGCACAAACTTGAACAATTTGTTCTTTATGGCTGCCTAAGGCTGTACTGCATCATTTCAATGGCCTTTTGTCTTGTGACAAGTATTGCAATGCCTATAATGTACTAAACATTCTAAAAATCCATGTAATTAATGCCCCAACATATCTAATATAGAACTATTATCTTGAGGACAGATAAATGCAGTTTATTATCTTTTTTTTTTTTCCTTTGCCTACACCTCTTCATTCTCTTTTCTGTGCTGTTATTTAACACAGCCAAATAATAGCACAGTAAATGTATTATTTAAGTCTCTCATTTAGAATTGTGTGCATTTGTGAAGGCACTGCACAAAATGGGGCTGTGTTTAGACCCAGTTTCTTAGCTGTAGGCTGCAGGCTCCACCATGATTTCCTGAGGTGCCTTGGAAAGTCAGCCAAGATTTTCACAAATGGGTGACTGACACTAAGCATCCCTTTCTGAGTTTTGTTTTCAGAGGCACCAACCGTGCACAGCGGCTGCAGGAATCCATGGGCACTAGAATATTTCAGTACCTTGCTCCTGCAGCCACTGCATTTGGCTTTTCTGCTCTTAAGAATTCGTATTTCAATCTTATTTAGTGAATCAGTGGAAACATTGGGACTTAAGAACAGCAGAAGGGCCGCCCACCCTGGAATCCTGTCCCTAAATAACAGCTGGGTGGATGTTTGAGGACAAAGTACCTGAGAGGGAGAGAGCAAACAACAATAGGAAAAATTCTAGTTGTGCTTTTTAAAAACCATAGGCTCTGGGAAGAGGACGGGCTCGGTGCAGAGTTTGCTGTTATGGTTGAGCTGCAGGTTGTGATTAAGATGTATTTTGAAGTTTGAGGTTGTCTAGAGGAAGGGACACCCTGGCTGGATCCCACACAGCCTTTGGACAACGCTGCTCTTTATGTCTGAGCTGGCTGTCAGCCACCAGGGGATGAGAACAGGGTCGATTTTACAGGTTTTTCTCCAGAAGCTTTTCCAGGGAAGCTGGGTATTCCCTTGGTAAGGTGCCACCTCCCTCAGACCGCTCCCTGCCGAAGGGAAGCCTCTTTTGTGTGCCAGCCGTGCCTGCCACAGTCTATTGGAAGGTATTTGTCAACAATTATATGTCTATTAAGGACAAGTCAATCAGGCCATGTACAAATAGCCAGACCTCTGGGGTCTGCCTATTGATAGGGACCTGTCAATAGCCAATCCAGGCTTTTTTCAACCAAACAAGAAATTAAGCACTCACCAAAATCATTGCTCCTCTGAGTCCCTCTGGGTCATTTTTATTCTCAGAGTGTTGGTCCCTATTTTTTTTTTCCCCCTGGGCTAATATTTATTTGGAATAAACAAAAGAGGCTAGGAGGCACTTGTTAAAGCACTGCTTTTAACTGTAAGAGGAACATCTTCTTATTGTAATTAAGGATATTACCAAATGGTTGTGCTTGTAGGTGGCTGTGGTTAATCCCAATGACAGAGAAACTATAAGGGAATTAATAACAGAAACTTTAAATTAGCCCAGCTGTAATTAATATCTACAGTATATAAATATCCACTCTTTCACCAACACAAATTTCAGACATATTTACCTTTATTAGGCTGAGGAAGGCAGTAATACGATGCAATATTTTCATGCATATTCAATTTGTAAACTCAACAGTTGATTTTGTAATTTATATTGCAAATTACTCTGCTGTTTCCCACACGTGAGCGGGAGAGAGAGCGGGAGAGAGAGAGCAGACAGTGTGTGGGAAGCTTTAAACAAAAGCCTCTAGCAAAAGCCATGACATCAAAAAGATGCTCCACAGGGCCATCTCCTTTGAACCAGCAGAACTCCGGTATCACAGAATTCACTGGTGTTACACAACAAACGGCAGCGTTAAATAACTCTGCACAGAGACCTGCAATGACCAAAAATATTGAAAGCAGATGTAGTATGCAAAGCAGAAATGCTATCTGATCTGTGCTCTTTGGGTACATCACAGCTGGCTTTGTTAGTAATTACCCAAACAAACATTCTGTCCATCAGGGCTTTATTTCTTTTCATTTCTACCCTTCAGACAGGACAAATTCTGAGAGCTGAGCATTTTTTTCCCTGGTGTTCAAGCACCAAATTAATAATTAGTAACCTAATTTATTAAAATTCAGCATTTACCCAACATCATCCTTCAAACGTCTATTTTTGAACTAAGGTGATGTATTTCTGCCCTGAAAGAATGGTAGAGTGCAAAGATACATTCTTTGCAGAATAATCCCTAACCACTCAACTGTTGGTGGGTAAGGAGATAGTTTTTATTTGGTCACAAACTTTCTTATACTTTGAATTAAATCTGTATCAGGGGAGAGCTTTCAACCTGAGTTTTATTGCTGGTTTTATCACAGTCTTATTTTAGGTACTTGTTTCATGTAAAAAAAAATATTAAAAATTACTTTTTCAGTTTTCTTTTTCAAACCCAAAAAAATACTTTTAGAAAGAAAATCATCCTGATTGCAGCTCCTTTTTTAATTCTTCACCCTCCTCCCAGACATGGGCCCTTTAGAAAACAGCTTTGGTTCTTCTTTAATCTGATTTTAGCAGGTGCAGCACGTGGATAAAAGCTTTTCAGCAGATGCTTTGGGAAAGTGACCATTAAAGGCAGGCAATTTATTTCACTATAAATACGAGCTATTTTTGCTAAAGAATCCTAAAAAAGAAATTCAAACATGTCAGTACACAGGTTTAGCAACCCATGCTTCCAGCTTCTCTGACCTGTGTCAGCTTTCACATGTAAAATCAGCTTTCAAGAGCTCATTTATGTAATAATTTAACTTCATAGGAGAGGAATCTGTAGCATCAAAAAGCCCCATGTAAACAATCTTTCATATATATACATGGGCACAGCACTGTGACACCTCTCAAATAAGGACCAGTTAAAGGGATTTTTTCTAAAAGCTTTTAATTCTACTTCATTTTTACCTCCCTGCACTCAGAGGGGCAATGACCTCACAGATAACTGCAGCAGTTCCTAAATTCACAAATTCAAACACCACGAGAGACCAAGTCATTGACACTGTCCACTGCAGAGACCAAAAATCCTTCCAGCCCTTTCTGCCAGCTCCTATTTGAAAGCAAAGCACACACGTTTAGAAATTATATTTTTTTTTAAAAATATACCCATTTAATATGCCCAGCATTTGATGTTTGTCTGGTTGAGGAACTTCCTTAACACATCCAGAGGGAAGATGTTGAAGGGCTTTTCCTTTTCAGATTTTATTGAGGAGGGAAAGGGCAAATTTTATATTCGAAGGGTTTAAAGTGCCTGCTAAAGGTCTGCCTTCAGATTCCCTAAAATTTGGGGAATTTAGCGAGAAGGGAGAGGGCTCTTCTGCTCTGCTTCATATTTACACAGTGCAAAGAGCACGGCTCTCCAAACACTGTGAGATGGGCTCTAATTCCTCACTCAAAGGGGTGAGCGAAGGACAGAATATTTCCCTTTGAATTTTGAGGGTTCAGGTTTTTTACTTTCGGTCAGCTTTAGCCAATTCACTCCCTCTGCAATAATTTTCCTGCTATACCTTATAAAATTGCAATTTGATTTGGTTTTTTGTTTTGTTTTGTTTTTTTTTTTTACCCTTCATGAACAAATTATCCTCTTAATCAATATTCAATAAGAAAAAATAATTCAGAAAAAGGTCTGTAACTTGGTGGGCAGGGATCTAACTCAAGGCTGGGTGGAGGGAGCTCATTACTGACCCAGGGACTGCAGTGTCCCTGTGCTGCTCCGAGCACTTGCAAAATTCAGGATTACCTGAGGAAGGAGTTTAAGCATCTGATGGGGAACAGCATAGCATGTAATAACAAAGATTCAACCACTGTGTGTGTATTTTCCACCTCTTTGACGTGAAAAAGAATGCTGTTTTAATAGGCAGGAAGAGATTATTTGGGGACGATTTCTTCAGAGAAAATGGCAAAGAAAAATAAATGGTGTATGCAAAATATTCACGGTATGGGCAGCCCAGATTGGGTAGTTCAACAATGGGTTTTTTTCCTGCGAGGCTGGTATTTGCACAAGGTGGTTTTTATTTAAAATACCTGCTTGAAACAGAACAGGGGGAACAAATCAACAAACAAAGGACAACCCTGCTGCAAAGCACAGAATTCCCTCTGTTCCTCAGGGATGTGAGGCAGAGAAAAGGGAAGGGGCTGCGCCTGCACCTCCAGCGATTCCCTCTGCACCGCCTGGAGACACAGACTGGGGCCAGAGAGAGGTTCCAAAAGGGTAACAAGTTCTTGCTGTGATTTTAAACTCTCCACGGGCAGCTCTGTTTTGATGAGCTGGAGAGATTCTTCTGCACAAAAAAAAAAAAAAAAAAAAAATTGCTCCCCCCTGCCCTGAAGTTGCGGCGCGCTCGGTTCCGCGTCCCGCGTGTCACAGCGAGGACACCCCGCACAAAAATCACCAGCCATGAAGTTTGTCCTGCTCCAAAACCTGGTTCAGGGAGCTCAGGTTGGCTACAGAGGCAAAAGCTTAACGTGTGTGCGAGAAAGTGGACGTAAAGTCACCATTTAAAAAGAAAAAAGCACCCAAAACCAGAGAAATGCAACAGCAGCATTTTACAACAGATGACACCCAGATAACAACCACAGCTGGAGCTTTCTTTATGAGTCAGGGATGATGCTTTAGTGTGCCCTGACTCAAACCATGTACAGACAAACATGGAAAATGTGATAGATTTGCATACAGTGCAGCACCAGCGCACAGAGAGTGAGCTCCGTGTGCTGGAATACAGCTCGGAGCCTGCGAAGGAATTTTTCTCATTTTACAAATTGTTAGGACTCAGGGTTTTGCTAAAAATATTCTTTTGAAGCTTGTCTAGTCCTTGGCAAGTGTTCCAATTTATCCTCCCTTTAATGGTGTGAAACTGGGTTTTGTTAGGGCTGGGTACATGATCTCTGCTGCCTGGTGCTCAAAGGCAGCAGGGAAAAGCCTCTGATGAAGATGCGTAAGAAGGGAAGAAAGAAGCAGCTTCTGATCTGGTTATTTCGTGATCAAAATTGCTTGAAATGAACTTTGATCCAGCTGCTATTCTGAAGAATTATAGCTAACAAATAAACAAACCCAGCAGGGAAAAAAAAAAAAAAATTAAAAA
>VXBC01002319.1:233257-292195 GCA_013399945.1 Ploceus nigricollis
GGAAAGAAAAAAAACAACAAAAAAAAGGAAACTAATGGAAAAGAGACAAGAATATTTTAAGAATCTCAGCTTTTGCTGAGTTGCAGAAAGAGTCTGTGGACAATCTGGGATTTCAAGCCTAATCTTTGGAGTTGGTGCAGGCCATAAGCTCGTCTCCCACACTCATATATTTGCAATTTCTTCCAATGGTGTAATGTGGAAAGATTTTTATATTTAAAATATTTAATATATTTATCCTATTAACATGATGCAAAATAGTCAATAATTTACATATATTTACATCTAATGTTCATTTATAGGCAGACAAATATAAATTTACCAGTGTGTGTGCATATGGCTGTAACATATGATTAATACACTGTCAGCATAATCTAACAGCTCAGAACCATCAGTTGTGCAAATAGTCCTTTCTAGCCATGTTTTCTACTGCTATTTAACCTTTCTCCTTCCCTTCCTCCCCCCTTTCACAGTCTGTCTCACCCACCCTCGCTTCAGTAGCCTGCCTTAAAATAGCAGGCAAGGTCTGTGCAGTGGTGACTCTTTTTATACATATTTCACAATGCCTAAAACATTATGGGATCTCTTCTCCTAGGCTTTTGGCTAGGAGGGGAGTAGAAATTACCAAAAAATATCCCTTTCTCCCAGAAATCCTAATACACAACTAAAACCTTCAGAGTAATGCTCTTGGTTCACTGTCCAGCCTTAGGTAATAAATTGCTTAATGCCCCATTCCTGGCACACCAAAAGTCATTTTTGGTCTAGGGCTCTGTCACATCTTCCTCCTGTCTGCCATGTCCTGATCACACAGCCCCTGCCACGGCCAGAGCAGATTGTGCCATCACACATGGCTCGAGCAGGGAGGACACGTGGGAGCCTGGCCACAGAGGAACAGCAGCTATCCCAAATATCTTCCCAGATCTCTTAGGTGGAAAGAAGCTAAGCTGTCCAAGTCCAGCCCCAACTATCCTTCACAGGGGCTCTGTTTTCAATAATCTTTCCCAAGCATGGAAGATTTGTTTGTTCCTAGAGCAGGGATGTCCAGCACACACATGAGTAATGGCTGTATCATCGCAGCGCTGACTTGCATTTCATGATACAATATATTTTGCATGCTTTATGGCCCAATCCTGAATTTTTTATTTGATGTGGGTGATTCTTCATCCTCAAAACAGTCCTGTTGACTTCACAGGACTCTTCGGACTCCCCATGAAAGTGAAGTTTATGGCCTCACTCATGTTTCTCCTTTATGGCCCAAAGCACCAGGCTGACCTTCCAGGAGGTTCTGTGCTGCTGGGAGCAGAGCAGTTGTTTTCCCTCTGCTTTTCTCTCAGGATGCCTGCTCCTCTCCCAGCAGCTCTCTGAAGCACACGAGGCAACGCTTATGGAATGCACTAAACACTTCCAGACTGCCTCAGTCAAGGGCAGACACCTGTCTTATTTCACACGTCCTGCTTCCTGAAACCCCTGCTTGGATTTACACCCCGGGAAATTGCTGAATTTGTGGAGGCTTAATTTCCCTGCCTTTTGGAGTGTTTTGTCCAGTGAGGAGAACTGAAGTACTACAGTAGTGTTTCTGTCAGCCACTGTGTTGTTGGTGGCCAGGTAACAAACCCATCACCAGCAAATGCCCAGATCATGCTTTGGTTCATTCCTGTTTAGGAGCTCCTTCCACATCACCATGCTGAGAGCCATGGACCTCCCTAGATCTGGCCCCTCTGTCTAAGGAATTAAAATATTAAACTGAGAATTTGTAAAGAACTTTCAGAGGGCTGCCAGCTTTCCATCCTCTCACTTCGCTTCATGTCTCCATTTCTTGGCACTCTCACTATGGCTTTGTTTTTTGAATCCATAGATAGGTTTGTTTCAGTGACATGTCAAATGATTGGACTTCTTTCCTTCTTTCCTTCTTTTCTTCTTTCCTTCTTTCCTTCTTTCCTTCTTTCCTTCTTTCCTTCTTTCCTCAAAAAACAATCCTACTTGTCATTAAAAAAAAAAAATCCTAAATATTTCAAGATTTCAGCAGAAAAATATTTGATGAAAATAAGGTGTTGTTTTTTTGGGGTTTTTTTCTGTGAAACACCCTGACCACTAAACTTTTCTTTATTTGAAAAATCAGGTTTCCATCAAAAATGTTTCCATCAGAGAGTTTTTCTCCCGAGCTTTTACTCAGTGTGCAGTCCTGCTAACAGTTACTGAGGTGCAACATCTGTTGACTTCAGTCAAAGTTGCACCCCAGTAATTGAAAGCAGAATTGGGTCTGTTCTTTGTAAGGTGTGTTGAATGGACAAAATTATGCATTGACTGAAGTGTTAGTCTTAGCAGTAAGTGATCCTCTAATTTAATCCTCCACTCTATTCACATCTCAGATATGAAATGTTTAATAAACTGCAGCTCAGTGGTAAGAGAGTGAGTTACCCATCAGTGCATTGCTCAGCCAAAATTGTAGAGTAAACTACTCTCAATAGTAGGTTTATGTTACCATTTACATTAGTGGGTAAAACCTAAATTGGAGTTTTTATGTATTATGTGTTACTTATATAATGCACTATATAAGGAGGTTTATTTTCTCAGCTTCCTCAGATTTCACATTGGATGTTACTTGATTGTACATATTAGTGGTAAATTACCAGTGCAATTCTTTTCTTTTCTATTCTTCATGTATCCATGCTAACGGATTTTGCATCCTGTCTGTAGTTTCCTGGGCTATGAAAAAGAATCTCCCCAAACCTATAATTTGAGGGGGGGAAGACCTGGCACAGCTTCATTTAGAGCCCAGATACATTTTTTCATTCCCTGACCCAAACTTGCCTTTTATATATATTGTACCACACAGAACAAGCCATACTTTTACATTTGTATGTTTTTCACACCAGAATGGGGGAAATATATATATTGTACACATGAAGACTTTTAAAAATATGTTTATATACTGTTTAATTATACATTGAAATTTAAATTACTCATTAATTTTTGTGCTAATGACTATCTTTTCTTGTGGTTCTTTCAGTCTTAAATACTTTTGTACTTGGTACAGCAATTTGCTGATCAATAGAGTTGCAGCTCCTACTCTACCTTTTTTTCTACTAAGAAAATTCATATTTAAAAGTTTCATCTTACTTGAAAGGTAAGTTTTATAAATTTATTTCCTCTGAGAAATACTTGGAAACAAAGTTGATAAGTCACCTGCACCATATTTGCAGCCACCAAGTGTCTGCAAGTGAAGAAAACCCACTGAAATACTTTTGCAGTACAATTCACTAAGGTTTGAATAAAATGGAAAAATGCATTTATATACCCATTTCTTAGAAAATAAATATTCTTTGTTCTTGTTTTTTGAAAATTTTGGCATGAATAGAAAAGTTCTCAAAGATTTGCAAATTTATTGGATGTTTCAATAGCTTCTGTTTAAACTTAACTATTTTATTTGGAAGTTATAAAGATCTCATGCCTGTTAGAAACATTTAAATAAAAGCAAAGTTTTGGTCTCATTACACAGCAAAAACATTTATGTATAATCATTAAGCCAAATTAGTGGTGTTATTGGGGAGAATTAAGTTTTATAAGCATCTGAAATGTGAAGCCTTTGTATTTTGTACTTAGATTTTTGCCAACAGCAGTTTTGTGCTAGTCCAGTGAGAGACCTCACTCACCATTAATGGCATTTGAAATGAAGCAAGCAAAATATTTATTATCTAATTCATTATAAATTTTAATCGCCATCTGTAATAGCATAGATGTTCACAAGTGTTTTTAAAAGTCTTGACTTGTTTTAAATCAGTCATAAAAAATACTCCTGTCATTAGAAGGATCTTTGTTTTAAATTCTTCCATCTAGATCATGAGTTATTTCTATGAGCAGTTGATTTCCAAAATCTCTGTAACACAATTCTTCTGGACCTCAGTGTCTTAGCCCAACAATGATTTGGTCTTTTAAAATCTTGCATCACTAGGCAAACACACAAGTCTAATAAGCAGAATTCATGTTGTGGTGTTAAATGCAGATAAAAAAATGTAGGTGGTACAATAGTATGGAACAATTCCCTGAATCATTTAAAGCTGATTAAATTGTGTTGATCAATCATTCTAAATAAGTGAGGAGGAACAAAACTGAGCATTTTGAGGAATGAGGATGAGGCATGATTTTTCAGCAAGAAAAGCTTTCCTGGCTTAGCATGAAAATATAATGTGTTAACAGAGTCTTAAAATCAATATACCATGAATTAGCAGTCAGCAGAAAACAGCCAGATGACAGGGGAAATATGATTCATTTCTTAGAATGACTAAGATCTCAGGCAGCTCGTTGAGCAGAATATTTGGAGATCGTGAATAGAGTTAAAAGAAATTCCTTTAATTTGATCTGGAAGTGTGTTTATGACAGACATAAAGCACTTGAATTCTGCTGAGGATTTCCTCTTGTGCTGCAGTCGTCCTGACTCTGCTCTTTACAGCTGTTCTTTAAGTACTGGCTGCTGAGCCAGACAAGCCAGCCCTCTTACACCCTAATGCATGGAAATGAAGTTTCCAGTTCTAGATGAGTAATTAGATAACCCAGCACTGAGGGTGTCATGATAATGAAGTGACGAGGAAAGGATCCCTCAATAATCAGATCTTTTTCAGGCATTGAAAAGAAAATGCATTTTGATGTTTTTCAAAAGACACTCAGCTGCCATATTCCACCTCTTTCCTTTCCTTCATTTCAGCTTAAAAATTATGTTTTTTCATTAGACAAACAACATCCATAGGTGCTCTGGATGCAAACGAATGTGGATTGCCTTAATATGGGAAGTGACAGCCCCTGGCATTTGTCTGAATATTAATGCTGAATCAGATGGAGAAATCATTATGGCTGATGGTTTTGGTTATTAAGTTTAAAATGTCAGAAGCCTGAGTTTAAGTTTTCGTGACAGCAACAAATGTTTTGTAATTTTTTTAATGCTTAAGTTTCAATTTAAATTCAAATTTCCACTTCTTTTTTTTTNCTTTTGGGCTTTCAGCTTTCAGTGTCCAGGAACTTTTGGTTTTGATGGATTGGGAGAAATCTGAAATCTAGTTTGAACTGGGAGAAAACTGATATCTGTAGTTGCAGCACCTTTGCTTTTTGTGCTATTGGCCTCTCTCTTTTTCTCCTAGGACAGCATTTTCAGAGAGGCTCATGGCCAGTTTTTTGAGCAGTCCCAGCCTGGGCCAGATTTCCAGAGCTGCATCCTGCAGTTCCCACTGTTGTGTTTACAGACAGACGTTCAACAAAGCCCTCAAGATGTTGAGCTCTTTTGAAAACCTGGCCATGTATTTCTGTGTTGGCTTTGGGTATAAAGACTGGGCACTGATGCTCTGTGGTTGAGCTCTTCTGCTGTTTCTGACCTCAGAGGACACGTGTGGATGTTCTGGTGGTGGTTCTTGAGGACTGTAAGCTGGCAGAGAGGTCTGGAAGTCTCATCTGGCATGGAAGTGTGTCTTGGAAGACACTAAAAGACTTGGTCCTCATCAGAGAGAGGTGTGTTTGTGTCTCCCATGAAGTTCTGGCCACACAGCCAGGCCAAATGAAGGCTCTGTTAAACTCTGGATCCAAAGAGCCTCTCCCTTTTTTCCAAGGCATGTATTTCTCTTCTTTATCAAAATGCCACCTCCTAATGACCTCCTGGGTCTGAAAGTTCTGTAGAACACCTCACTGAGCCCTGCAACAAAACAGGTGTGAATGTCAGATTTAAAGAGAGGAGTGAACTCAGGCTCAGAGGGAAACACTCCTGATGGAGCAGAGGAGAATGAACAGCTCCTTTTGCAGAGTCTTGGGAGGCGCCCGTGCTCAGCAAGAGAAGGGAGCTCTTGGAGAATCAATCTGCTGAGAATGAGAGGGCAATTCTGCTTTCTGTCCAAGATTAATAGCTCAGTAACCTCGGTGGGAAGCCTGACAGGTACAACCACAGCAGCAGGAAACTGCAGCACAGGCACTGTGCTTTTGAGCATCAGCCTCTCATCCCTCAGCCTTCCCATGCCGAGCCTCCTGCCTTACAAACTGGAGTTGCTGTGCTTGGAGTGAGATCCAGAGCTGGATCCAGCCCCAGCCACTCCCACACCAACACCTCCAGCCCCACAGCTTTTGCTGGGAGTGGTAGCAGGTCCTCAGCCTGCAAATCCTCCAAGGCAGAATGCCAGCTGTGCTTTTGGGTAGCAGACTCAGAAGCACCAAAGTGACTTAGAAGCTGAAGTCCCCAGCAATTCTGACTGCTGTGCATTCTCTAAATTGCTTTGACTTTCAGAGAGACTGGGGCTATTCAGATGTTTATTCCCTTCTAAAAGCATTCCCACTGGTGTTTAACAGATATAGTATATTCCCTCTTTGGGATGTGGGAGTGAGTTAACAGCCCAGTTCCCTCGAGTAAGGCAGAGGAGAACTGAAGACCCATCCCTTGCTCACATCTTTTATTTTGGCAGAAAATGTGCAACTTCCTTGTTCAGGTGCCTGTTTTCTATTTTAGTTTTGTTTTACTCCTCACCCTTCTAACACTTTTAATTTGGCTGGGGAAGAGAGAAGAATGGCTTTTTCTTCCCCACTTATTCTGGTAGAAAATGGGGGATGGAGACCAGCTTTCTTGGACTCTTATATTCAAAATAGCTATAAATAATTAGTTACAGGGACCTAGCTTCCCCCTCTTTTAAGGGCTAATTTAAGTTCTTTATCAAAATGATTTAAAATGCCTTTCCCAGTGGGAAACTATATTTCAGAGCTTTTATTTATTAGACTTCTCAAAAAGTGTGTTTTTAATGCACATCCTGACTTTCTGCCAAAACTCTCCACTGTAACATTGGGATTGGAACAACCCTTTGTATAGGGAGTTATATTTATTGGATTTTTACATATTGACACAGAGCAATTCATCTAAATAAATCATACACAGAATTGGCACATAAATCTCCCAGTCTTCACTACTCACAGTACTATATTACTGTCCTGACAGCCTTCCCTCAAGTACAGAAAAACTTTCCTCTTGGCGTACTTTTTTCTAGGCCTCCTAAAGTGTCAGTGATTTCCTGGGGCTGCACAGCTTGGTTGTTGTTGCTGTGAGCTGTAGAGTTTGGGCTGTGGATTTGGTTTTAGGATGTAGGGACAGGACAACATCACTGCATTTTAAAGGAGGGCAAAGCCTCAAACTTTGCAAGATGTGTGAGGAGCAGATTCCATGGTAGATGGTTGAATATCTAAATATTTTAGCATTGTGAGCCCCTTATGGCACTGAGAGGAGATTTCTTTCTATTGGTTTAAAAAGTACAATGTCTCTTGTGCTGCATGGCTGCTTTGAGGAGTGCAGTTTGCTTCAGCAGTCTCAGGACTCCCAGACTAAATGTGTGTGTTTGTAGGTTGGACTCCTCCTTTCTGGGACACCCTCTTCCCCCTCCCAAATTGTTTCCTGCTTTCTGAGCAGAAGCTGCATATCAGACAGTCTGGGCCTAATTATTTTAAGCAAATACAAAACCATAAGCCAGGTCATGGATGGGTACAACTCAGTGAGACCCTCTGGCAGTGGAAGATGTGCCTGGCTGTCTTTTGAATCCCTGCCATTACAAATCCCAGGAGTGTGACAGCTTTCTCAAAAAACTCCAGTTCAGTCTTTCCCAGTGAAAGGTTAAGAGCTGTGGCTTTCCAAAGGGATTCTGTAGTACTGGGCCCATCACTCCAGAAGGCTCTGGTCTTTCTGACAAAAGGGCTCTGACATCCAGGCAGTACTCTTGAAAGTTCAGAGTTTGGAAAGTCGGAGCTCTGTAAGAAATCATTACAATAAAAGGTAAAACAGATTCCAGCAAGTGTTCAATCACCCAGCGTGGTGCCACTTAGAGGCAGAAGACCTTAAAACAGCCAGCAAGATGCCTGCAGAAGAAGCCTCTGTGCCAGCTCTGGCACTCTGTGCCTGTCATTCCACTCTGTGCCTGTCATTCCACTCTGTGCCTGTCATTCCACACCTTTCATCCCAGGTAAGTTCGGTGGAGGGGCTGGGGACAGGTTGGGTCAGCTTAGCCTGGGCACTGCTGATCATAATTTTATTCACTAAAAAAAACCAGAAGGAATACAAGCTAAGATAATTTTCCTGGTTGAAAAAAAAATCTTATTTGGGGATGCTTCATGTAGAAATACAGGAAAGGGCACAAAGGCACCTGCAGGAGCCCATCAGTGGCACTGCTGCCAGCGTTCACCTCTGACTGGTGTCCAGCTGTGGCCATCTCCAGGATCTGTCATTGCAAGCATGTCTGGAGAAAAAAATAAACAGAGAGACCCTCCTCTCTCAAAAATCTTCTTAAAATGCCCAGCTAGTACTGTTCCTATGGGAAAAGGGGATATTCCAGCCCTGCCCACTGTCACAGAGTCTCATGTCATATCAGCAGTCCATGGATTCATGGGTCAGGCCTTCCTCTGGCCCACTCTGTTTGTAAAAGGGGGATAGGATTAGAGATTTCAGCCAGAGACAGAGAGTAGATTTAGATTAGATATTAGGAAGAATTTCTTCCCTGTCAGGGTGGTGAGGACCTGGCACAGAGAAGCTGTGGCTGCTCCATCCCTGGAAGTGTCCAAGGCCAGGTTGGATGGGGCTCAGAGCAACCTGGGACAACCTGGAAGGTGTCCATGCCCTTGGCAAGAGGTTGGAAATAGATGATCTTTAAGGTTCCTTCCAACCCAAACCATTCTATGATTCTTTGACCACTGGTAATTTTAATGAATGATGGTTCTGTCCCTTTCTATATTACATTCAAGCATATTGTTTACAACCTACCTTAAAAAAATCATAAAACAGCAAAATTTTTTAAAATGCCTGCAGACTTGCCTCAGAAGAACAAATTTGTTTGGATGGTAAACAAAATTCTGGGTCTATTTCCTTTTTCTTTTTTTTTTTTACTTGAAATCTGTGTGCATGTCATAAAATATTCCTGTGTACTTTCAAGAATAATTGAAGCATATGTACCCAAAATGTAATACTTTTCATAATGGTTTCAGACTAAATTATCCATTATATGGGGCTAACACATAAAAGCCTTCCTCTACATCAAGTGACAGATCAAAGGGAGGCACGATGGCTTGTCCACATGCACAAACCACACCTCTCAGATTCTGAGAACAAGGATATGCTGTCTGCATTTTAACTACATCTCCATGACATGAAACACTATTCCTGCGTCTCCTACTGCGGGAGAGTCAGGTACTCCTGGCTACAAAGATTTCCTTTTACATTTCTCCCCTCTTTTTTTTCAGTTCCATAATACAGATGAGATTTCAGTGACTAGTCCTGGGTGAGTCTAATTTGAAAACTAAACTTCCCTCCGTTCCTCTCAGGGCGGTGTGGGAACCTCTTGGGAGGAAGTCTGGATCTCAGTCCTTGGGTGGGAAATCCGTGAACCCAAACCCCAGTCCTGCCTCCTGGGGGGTGGGTGCTGGTGGAGATATGTTCCTGCACAAATCCCAGCAGCTTCAGTGGGCACAGCATGAGGATTGATGTGTTCCTGTTCCCTGGGTCCCTGTCTTTCTGCTAGTGGCTGGAGCACAGCATTGTGCCTCAGACCCTTCTCCTCTTTACTGGCTTGCTTGTTGAACTCAGATGTATTTAAAACTTTCTGTGCCTCATTTTTCTATCTGCACAATTAATTAATCTAGTAATATTTCCACCCTTGTAAGGACTCTTAATTACTTTGTCTACCTAAAACCCTTTCCTTCAAGTGGATGATGTGAGGGAGACAAATTCTGAGTGTTACTGCTGGTGAGCATTAATGGATCACTCTCAGATAGGGATCCAACTGTCCCAGCTTTTGGAGTGTTCTGCTGTGAGTTTTTCTATCTCATCATAAGTAGTAAGAAATGCAAACTTACTGGCTTAGTGGCATGATTAAAGATGTTTGTGTTTGGAATTTGACTGCAGTAAGAGACTGAAGATGTATATTTTAATTTAAGTGCATGTCTAGATCTAGTCTCCCAGCCAGCAGATTGGATGTTAGCCCAATTATTCCCATTAGCATCTGGTTTCTGAGCACTGATGTACTACCATGATCAGGGAATAAAATTCCTTAAAATTACCTCCCCTAGCTGAAATGTAGAGGTACCTTTTATTGTTGTCATGGCTGCTAAAAATGTGAAGTGCACTGGGGAAGTGCTGAGTTGAGGCACCAGAAGAAGAGGCTGTGATCGTGGAAAGGCTGAAACTTCTCCTCTGATCATTTCTGACAGCTCAGAGTGGTTCTTCCACAATTGGAACCACTTGTGCTGCTTATTAATATAATGAAACTTATCCTCCAGCAAAAACAGAACCAACGACTGACACAGGAGTGGAGGGAGAGGCTGAAACCTGATCTGCTATGGGGTCTCTTAAAGATGATGGAAGACTAATAAAATCCAGCCTGCTTCCTACCTCCATTACAACTCCCACTCCCAGCCTGTCCTCACGAGCTAAAGTGGAATAATGGCTCCTTCCAGAGCCAAGACATCCATCCCCCAAAACAGCTGAATGGCCTCTAATGGTGTTTGGCACCAGGGCCTGTTTTGGTACCTTCCCTAATCTATGAAATTCTTTACTTTGATTCCATTGGGTGCTATATGAAGCCTCTAAAATGTTGCTTAATTCTTATTCTTTCTTATTTCTTCAGGAGTAGACTTCTTTGGTCATGTGTTTTAGGGTTTTTTTTTAATAATTATTTTTCAGGTTAAAAAATGTTTCCTCAGTACTTCAGAAAAGCTCAGTGTTTGGTACATCTTCATCATGGGGATAACCATAAGAACAGAAAAACATTCATTTTTCCATTGGCAGTGGATTAGAGAAACAGTCATAACTCTGCATTAAATAGGATTTCTCAACACCAGGAGGGTGATCATGAGATGTGGAGTGAAAAAAAATACTATAACGATTAAAAAAAGAAAAAAAAAAGAAAAAAAACCCCCAAACCTGAGGTCTTCAGGCTTTTCAAGAAGTAGATGGGAAAACAGCTAAAGAGAACTGTCAGGGTAAGCAGGGCAAAATGTCAGAGTTGATTTAACTCATTACATTTAAGTGGAAAATAAGGGATGAAAGTTTAGTTTAAGAAAAATTAAGGAAATACCCAAGAATGAGTTTACAAAGTGCAATATTTTCTCTCAAAGCTGTAGGGTTAGCAGGTTGGTATCCAGCATCTGTGACTGATTAGGGGCATTTGAGATGGCAGGTGGCTTTAGGAAATAGAAACCTTACAGGGCTTTACAAATACTTTCTGTAGTTAGGCAAAGTTATTTGATTTATTCTCGCTGGTTCTCATTGAATAGCCTGGTTTAAAATCTATCAACTTGTCTTAATCCATGTTAATATTTTCTTATAGACACAGTCCTGTGAAAATTCTCCAATTGGATTCTGCAGAGTTGCCCTGGAGAATAATAGAGTTACTCAGTTTACACCACGGAGGGCTGTGTTAAGGTGAAGAACATAAATCATGGCATTTAAAAATGCCAGCCAAATCTTTTAGACAGTAATGAGATCAAGAACCAGATCTGATCATATTTGCTCCTGACAATTTTAAAGAGGCCTGTAATTCCACGTGCTTCCCCTCTGTGTGGTCATGTTGGAATTGCCTGTCTGTATCAAGAAGCCAAAGCCCCAAAAAACTCCTCAGCAGGGTGAAGGGTGGAATGGGGTTGATCTGCTGTTCAGTTCACACTGTTGGAAAAGGAGCAGGAAAAGGCAACCCTACATCTTTTCTTTGCTCTAGTCCCCAGGCCATGAGCTCCAGTGAGGCCATGCAAGGGCAGGGCCACAGGAGAGCCCATGGTTCTCCTCTCTGGGTTTGGATGGGAACCAAAAACCACCTCTGGGAAGAAATATTTGGAAGAGACACTGAAGACAAGAAAGTAAACCCTATGTCTGGAGCTGCTGCACAAGTCAAACCAACACACAAAACCTGGATCCTCAAAAAAGGGTAACAACAGGTAAAACAGAATTTGCAGCTGCAGGAAGTGCAGCCATAACGTGGTTCAGGGCAAGGGGAGTTAAACTCTCAATTAGCTTTCCCAAATAGCATTTCTGAGGAATAACACAAGGAGAAAATACTGCAGAAGCCCCAGCACAGGTTTGTTATTACTAGAGAAGACAAATCAGCATTTGGCCAAACCTTTCCATTATCTGATATTGTAAAACCAGTCCTGCAGTGCTGTCTGGGATGTTCTAACCTCGGCACTGGTCCAGATCCATTTCCAGCTACGGATTGTGTGTCTCTCTCTGTTTGTGTGTTCTTCTGCAGATTTATTTTAAAACACCCTTCCTGAAGCTGCCCAGCATCCTGATTTATAGGATTTTACTAAGCTTCCCATAGCCTCTTCTTTCCTTTACTAAGAATGTTTTACTACTTTGTATTTTCTTCCCAAAAAATGGATTTTATTGGACAAGGGTTCAAACATAGCTGCATAATGTTTGTTTTACAGATTCCATATTAAACCATTTTAACACACTTGTAGACCTGAGGAACTCAGCAAATACTGTGAAGGAAATGCCCTGAGCTTCATCTTGCTGCTTTGAACTGAGCATAGTGAACTTTGCCTGGTTGCTGAGCTGACTCGTGAACAACCCATTTGCAATTCATAGAGAGAGAGAGAGAGAGCAAGGGGGCCTGATCCTGCTTTTACCAAAGCCAAAGGAAATCCTACTCCTGACTGCAGCAAAACCAGCAGCAAAATCATAATGACTATTTAAGATGATATTTCACAAGTACAGTAATGTGACAATCATGATAAAGTGGTGGTTTTTCCAGAGGCACCATCTGAATTAATAGGGCCTTTCCAACTAGCTCTCCTTGAAATATGTTGCAAGAGGTAAAATAAATTTTAAAAAATTTATTTTAAAAAGTCTCTAGGATACTTTGCCCTTCGCCGGATTTTCATTCATTTAATAAATTGCTGTTATATTTTGAAGCCTTTTTTTATTTTTTTTTTTCATCATTGTCATCTTCTCCTTCTTTATTGTAGCATGAGTAATCTAATTTTTCTGCATAGCATGTTGCAGTTTGATAGACAGGTCTCTGAGGGAAGCCTTATGTGTCAGCATCAGTGAAAATGACTTCTGAGGTTGGCTCACACCCCCACGCGAGCACGGAATCCAAATCACCCCAGAGTTAGGCATCCGCCTGCCCCACGCCTCGCTGCTGGATAATGTATTCATTTGCCTCTGGCGAAAAAAAAACGTGAGATCCTCCACTGCATACTGATGTCATGTGGAAGGAGCCATAATTGGGACTGGTCACGTGTGGCAGGCACCGTGAGCTGCTGCTTTTTGCCGTCTGTGTAGATAAAGTTCAGGTCTCTGGATCTATCGTGTGCTCCGAGGACACCCAGGGCTGGACACCCAGCAATCCAGGCACGTATTTCCCCTCCAGAAAAGGAAATGAAAATAGGATGCAGGCACCCAGGTCTGCCGTTTTTTCCAGAATCCCAGCGTAGTGGCAGGAGATTTTTATTTGGCTCCATCGCTACTTCAGTTTATCAGTAATAATTAATGACTTGTGCAATTGCATTTCCCACTTTAATCAAGGACAGATATTTCCAATTCAGAGTTGCAGCAAGAAAACATCCACAAATGGGCTGCCTTTTCTTTTTCCTTTTCACAGGCAGATGCAGACAGGATAAAAAAAAAGACTTTTTCCTTCAGGTGTATATAAAGCTTTACAGCTTCACTTCCAAAAGGACTCTCCAGGACTGAGCTTCCCAAGTTACATGCCTCATTCCCTCCTCCCAGCAGTGCACCCTAAATAATTTGGGTCCTGACTATTAGAAGTCATCATGTGAAGCCCACTGAATGGACAGGAAGATTTCCAGTGATTCATCTGTTTTCAATTATGCCCCTAAGAGCACTCCTGCCCTTTCTTCCTGCTTGTAATAGCTGGAGAAGTTATTAGATCTGCTGGGGCTCTGGATAGTCTGCCACTGATTTCTGGGGACTTGGATCAATGCTCTTTGACTCAGTTTCCCTGTCTGTAAACAAGACCTTTAATATGGGCAAGGAGTCTCCAGGGTATGGAAGGTTTTCACCTGAGATGGAAGCTGCTGCTCCCTGGTAACACCGTGACTGCTGGCAATGATGGCAGAGCTGACCCTGCAGACATGAAATACAGCTGTCATTTCTGATTTCGGTGTCATCCCACCTCCAGGTAAGGAAATAGAGCTCGTTTTGGGACAAACCCACCGCATTCAGTCTTCTTAGCCTTCAGTCTGGATAACTGCAAAGATGAACAGAAGAATTTTATGCATAACATTTTAACTTGGCTTGATGTGCTTCCCAGTAGCATGTAAATAAACTGCCTGATTCGGAGCACTCTGTTCCTGACATATAACCCACTGCTCATTTAGCAGATTTAATTTTGCAGGCTTTGTGCATTTTTTATGTGACAATGATGATGTCTTTATCACAGAAAGCCAACAGCACAGACTCTTTTTTACAAAAGTCCCTTCTTGCTGCTCCTTCGGAGCAGGAGCCAAAGATAATTCTAGCAGAGGGTGAGCCATCTGTGACATGGGGCAGTTTTACTTGCAAACTTTATAACTCTTAATTGCTGCTGTATTTCCTGGCACTGTCAAGTAATAATGTCAGTGGATATCAAACCTTAAGTACATAGGACTCAATTATGATCTTGCAGAACACAGAGGCTGCTCAAATCCAGTCCAGACTGTGAACTCACAATCTGCTGTTTACTTAAAGTATAGAAAAAGCACTTGACCTCTTCTCAGTGGCATCCATGTGGAAACACTTGACAATAGAGGCCTTCCTTGGTTTTCTTAGGAATCATGTTTCGACATTTTTATCTCCTCTAATTAAGGTCAATGGTCACACACTCCCACTTCTCTCCTTACCCCAGTCTTCCAAAATTGCCGGCACTTACCCAGCTCCAGTTACCCTGGATGAAACAAACTGGGCCCAATTTGTGCACGCACAGTTCCAGGGGAATGAAGAGAGTCCCGGAGCTTTGAGGCTTGGCCGAACCAAGAGCTGTGTCCGAGCTCTGGCGTTCACGTGCCCGTCCACCACGACGAGCAGCAGAGTCTGATAGCCAGAAGCAAACAGTAGGCGGGGGGTAGGATTGCTGCAAATGTAATTCCACTGTGAGAACATCTCCTAACCCGCAGCACATGTTCCCACCCGGTGGGGAAGGTGTGAGCGAGCTCTGAAGGAGGACAGCGAGAGCGAATCTCATCTCCCTCTGCAGCACTGTAAGTGCTAATTGCAGGCGGGGAGGAAGGGTGTAGCTGGTAGACGTCTCGGGGAGCACAGCACAAGGACTCCTGTTGTCGTTGTCGAAGAAACCCAGGAGTGCTTCACATCCCAGCATCCCTGGCAAGATTCACTTCGGCACTGCTGTGCCTTGTCTGCAGCCCTGGCTGCCTCTTCTTGAAAACCCTCACCATTCTCAGCGGGGCACTTCCCAGGAATTCGAATGCTCCAGCCAAGGCCATTGTGTCAGGATGCAAAGGAACCTGCTAGCCCGCCATCAAGGCTGAAAGAGCACATCCCACCGAATCAGGGGCTTGTGGGGACTGGATTTATCATTAGAAAACCTTTTCAGAGCAGTATGCATCCTGCTTAGTAATTACATTTGCTCTACTAAAAAGATTATTTCTGTTCATTATTATTGTTGAGTAGGTGGCAGCTATGAATGGTTAACAATGGAAGGCAGAAGTTGGTGAAATAAAACTCTGTGCTTTTAGAAGTAATTTTACATATGTAAAAACAAGAGTGGGCCAGCCAGCTGCAGACCTTGGCATTACTTAGGCTTGTGCCTGATGCATTGCACCCTTTCCCTTTAAACTGACTCGCTCTCATTTCTCACACAGAGCAGAATATCACTTCCAGAAAAGAAAAGAGCTAATGCTGTCCTTTTCCTTTTATATAAAAAAAAAAAAAAAGAAAGAAAACCAGAACAAAACTAACAGAGTTGTGCCCTAAGTGAGATTGTCTTGACCCTTTGCAAAGCCAGATCCTCAGAGCCTCTGTCAGCACACGCTTCCAGCATAACTCCTTTGCTCACGCTGAGCTCAGCCATGGGTGCAGGATCAGGGCACCTGTTCTCTGTAGAGAATAACTACCCAAAAACATGATTTTTTTTTTCTCTCCCTTCTATACTGTTTTTTTAAGCTGAAAGATGTGTGTTTGGTTCTAAGGGAGGAGTAGGGCAGGCTGTGGTGTTGAGCAGCGCCGTGGGTTCCTCACCCCAGTGGTGTGGGGACTGCATCCATAGTTTCCAGGCATCAGGGAGACGTGTCAGAGCAATCTGACACCCCAGAGAGATGGATTTTTCATGTAAAAGTAGAAAGTTATTAGCTCCCAAAATGTTCTCTTGGCAGCAGCAGGGCAGCAAGTGCTGCTACAGGGAAGGCAGGTGCTGGGCCAGCATAGTCCTGCAAAAGATTTGTGTTATCACAGATTGCGGAATAATATAATAAAAACCAAGGACTTTTATTCCTGAAAGAGCTCAGTCACTCATGCCACAAGGAAGATTATGTTTAATTAAATATTGAACCCCTTTATATATCTGTACCAGGCTCTGAATCACACTCTCTCTCCTCACAGCCAGAGGACATTCCCACATCTTCAAAGATTTTACAAAAGAGGCTAGTGGAGAGTTTCATTTCCCCTGGAACTGAAATTGAGCTACTTTGGAGATGGAAACCAGCAACTCTTGAAAATCCCTCTTTCAGCAGAGCAGGCCAGGAAGAGAAAAAATATACAGTATCCCAGAAGTGAACTGCAGGATGACTTTTTAATAGCAAAAAAACTATATTATTATTTAGTAGCTGTGCTTTGTCGCTGTGTTGGGGGGCAGGTTACACCTCTTCCACTGAGCTCAGTAATGGGCCCTTGCACTTCAGTTACTCCTTGTTTGATTCCTGCAACACTTTCCTGACTCCTTTTTGGGAAAATTTTCATATTCCTGCTAAAATTTAGTCACTGGGGACTGCTTAGACATCCTTAGACCCCCCTCCTGGGATTTAAACTCCATCTTTTTTGGGAGTGTGCTGTGAGTTTTCTTCATTGCTGGGATATGTGTTATCTTGCTCAATTGCATTTAATTTGGTCTCAATTTGCATATTCGCGTCCTGGGCTGAATCCGTCAAGATTTTCCCATGACACATTTTGCCTCTGCTGTTCCCATGACACATGTTCCTTCTGCTGTGGCAAGATCTACTCTGTGGATTCATCTTTTCTTCTGAGAAGAGTGAGGCTGTTTTTCCCAAGTTCAGGTTCTCGCCGTTCGGATTTTCCGTGCCTTCCCAGATCTGCAGCGATGTCAGTTCACGCACGATCTTTCTCAGTTCAGCAGGGATGAAACTCAAAATCCTTTCTCACTTCAATCTCTCAGCTGGCTCGAGCAAAAGGTTGGGGTTTGTGCCGTGTCATCTGGTTTGCTGTTGGGTGTTTGGGGCTTGCTTGAAGCCATTTCTGCAATCAAAAGGCTCAGTTTTAAATACCAGCCAAAGACTGGGCACGTGTGTACAGCATTAGGATCCCTTTTCAAAGAGCACCTTTGGGTGAATCACTTGACCTGGCTGTGCCTCAGTTCTCCATATAGAACAGAGGAAAATAATATTAATGCAAGTCTAACTTTCCTCAGATACTGCGAGGCTCAGTGCATGACCAGAGGTGATGTTCTCGGGTATTACAGTAATAGGGGTCACAGGAGCTAGATGGAAAAGTAAAGCAGAAGCTAGTTAAGACTTTCTCAGCTGCAAAGGATTAGTGTTCATTTTAAAAGCTCTGGCTCTTGGCAAATTGGGACACTTACTAACCTGTAGCTTAGGAAAAAAAAAAAAAAAAAGCCAAAGCAGCTGAAACAAGGGTGTTAGCAAGTCTGGCAGCACAGCAGCACAGTGCACCTTATCTCTATCCTGGTGGAAAATCAAAGGCACATTTGCAGCTGTGCCCGTGAGCACTGTTTGGTCACTGAACAAAGCAACTGGCACCTCGTATCCAACCTACAGAATGATCACAGCCTGCTTCAGGTGCACAAACAAGTGCAGAAATGAGCTCCATGCACAGAACTCATTGTTATTCAATCAAGCCTTTAATTGTAAATGTTTTAAGCAAGGAATTCTCTGTTTTATGAAAGTGTGCTCAGCATTACTCCGCCGCAGACATCTGTCATTCAGCAGGCGCCACCCAATAAAAGTGCTCAAAATGTTCTGTTCCTCAATTAAAATATAAACCAGAGCTGTTTAAGGGCTTTTACGAGGTGATTTCTATTTACCTGACAGATTTCCACACTGGAGGAGCACAAAGCAGGATTTCAGTTTCTGATCAGCTCTGCAAAGTAGTAAAGTTTCAATTGTTTTATTTCTTTTTGGCTGTTGGGTTTTTTTTGGGGTGTTTTTTGTTTGTTTGTTTATTTAATTTCAGGAATAATAAAAATCCATGAAGAAGAAAGGAATTCCTATGCCAGATATAAACTAGGAAGAACTTGGAAGGGTCATTGCTGATCATACATGCTGGAGGAACTGGGATGTAGGATGAACTCCTGGAGCCTGTGCCAACACCTGCTAACCTTTTCTTCCAAATTTCATCAAACAAAAGCCAGGGGAAAGGGTACTCTGCTCTGGTCTGAAACAGCCTCTTATGAAGAGAAACAAGACTATGGCTAGACAAAATATCCCATTTTCCCCAAAGAAACACTGCATGAATGCTCTCATGGTTATTCCACTGCAGATGGATATTTCATCTCCCATCCTGCCCTAATGTGGCTCTCAAAAAAGATCATTTCTTTTTACCTTCCTGCTACTCAAGCAGGAGTGGATGTTACATGGATAACAAGCATTTTTACAAAAAAAAACCCCTCTACTTTTTGTTCCAGAGCCTCAGGAACTCACCTTCAGTGGCATGAGAGATGCAGAAAAGGCTTTGCCACGTGTTATGCTTTTACAATGTGCTGATCCATGGTCTCCTGTGCTCCACCCTCTGGCAGCTGATCACTCCAGTGCACCTGGTCAGCGTCAGGCTGGAGGAGAATGGCAGTGTCAGGAGAAGATTGTACTTTTGCAAGACAAAGCTTTCAGCTCCAAACCTTAAACCTTCTGGTTTTGCCAGGTAACAATATTTTTTGGACCAGTTTGCCCTGTCCTGCATGGCCATTAAGTCATTGTGGCACTTGACCACACCACGGTCACAGCTGATTTCTGACAATATGAGCAAGCCAAGGATGGAGCCTCTGGGGAGGGAAGGTGGGTAGGTTTGCCCCATCTCCTCCATGGCTGGGTGCCACCCTGCTCCTCCCTGCAGCTGCTTTTGGGTGCTTGCAGGTCCACAGAGCCTCCACAACAAGACAAACTCAGATTCCACATGGCACTAAGCTGGCCCAGACAATGCAGGCTTCTCCCAGGAGTTTCAGGGATCCAGTGTTCATCCTGCCACGCCTCGCTGAAGGGACAAAGCTGCCTGTGCCAGAGGTACCAATAACTGCTGATGCTCAGCCCCAAGCTGGTGAGTCTCTGCTGGGCTGCCTCAATTAGATTCTTCCAGGGGAGATGTTAATTCCCTTTTAAAATTAAGGAAAGGAAAAGCAAAGAGCAACTAAACCCAACAACAGGTAAACAAGCAGCTCCTGGATTTTGCACCACAGGTATTCAGAGGAGGCTTTGTGCCTTGAACCACACTGCTTAGAAAATGCAGGGAAATCTGATGTTAGTCCTTAACTCAATGTGGTGTGTGTTTTTTTCCTCTCCAGCAGTAGCATGAGTTAAGGACGAGGCATTAGCCCTCACTGTGATCCCTGCAGTGTCAGTTCAAGTCAGATTCTTCCTGTAATTTATATGTTCCCTTTTGTGAGCGTATCGATTATACAAGTGAGTTCTCAAGTGCCTGGGCACTCAACACAGCCACACAATGGAGGAAAGCATCCAGGTTAGCATGGAATTGCACATGTGCTGAGCATGCCAGGGGACAGGAGTAAATAGTGACATGTACAATTCAAAGCCACCTCTTCAGAGCTTTCTGGTTTGCTGCACGGTGACTAAAAATAAAACCTACATTTCAATTTCCAAGGTATAGCAACCAAAGATTGTCAGAGTTATTCTTAGCCATGGCAGAATTGCCACCTTCAGGCCATTTCTGAACACACGAGATTATTTCATGATAATCCAAAATCCAGCACAAGCTCCTCCCTCGCCCTATTTGTTTTACCCTCTGCATTATGAATGCTGTGGGTAAGGGCTGTCTGTTTCACAGGGGGCTTGGTATCACAGAAAGCTGGTTGTTGATCTCTGGATGCCTGCAGGCCAGCAATCTGTGCTACAAGTTACCCCTCTTAAAAAAAATAAAAACAAAAAAAAAGAAAAGACAAGTGGATAAAACTGATACAAGCATCTGTAACAAGCTAATTGGACCCTTGTGGGCAACACAGCAGATACAAAATTAAAACAAACAAAACATCTCATTGTACAACTGTACTTCCAGGACCACTATCACAAAGGGACCCGTCTGGATTTTTATTTTAGTTTCGTTATGTTTAAAAGGACCTAATTATGGCCAGAGCTGGAGTATCACAAGTCTGTTTTCATCTATAAAGAAAGGATATTTTGCCTCTGAACCTGAGAAATTGTTAGAAGTTGGTAATTAGTATGACTTGTTAATAGAGTTTGGCTGTGATTAAGCTGTGATTGAGTGTGAGTTTGGTTCTTGTCAATGTGAATGCCTGTAAGGTTGAGAGATGTTTAATGAGACACCTGTTGTCAGCAGCACCCGGTGGGCTTTGTTGCTCCTGATTGGAATTTGTACCACGGAGCAGGAGCAGCAGCACCAAAACACAGCAACAGCAGCAGCAGCAGGAGGCACAGCCCTGGAGCATCACTGGCGACAGCAAAGTTGGAGGTCTGAGCTTCCATTTCTCTTGGACCCCCTGCACTGGAAAGCTCCAGGGATGCTCCATGTCCCACAGGTCACAGTGCCTGTGGTGATCCATCACCCAAACCATGCAATTACAGCTGACTTGGGCAGTGCAACAGGCAAAAACATTGACATTTTGTCTGGTCACTAGGGAATGGTGGCCTGTGCTGCTGTGGGATGGTGTCTTTGGGAGATGGCAAGAGGGGGGATGTAGCTGAGCAGGTTTAAACCTCTCTACCCCCCAAAATGTCCAGCCCTTGGGTAGCTGGCAATAGTGGGGCTCTTTAAAGTGTGACATTGATGGAGAAAGGTTCTGCTCAGCCCAGCTCTCCATCATCCTTCCTCTTGGGCATTTTCCTCAAGGGAAAATGTCCCACTGAGTGACTCAGTATCTCTTGGCCTTTGAACAGAGACAGTTTCATTCACTGGTGATATTTTTGTCTCAAAAATCAGCATAATTTTCCTCATGACTCCATATAATCACTCCCCACACCAAAACCTGGGCCTGATGACAAATTTGTGTACTTGGGACTACATATGTAAAATATTTCCCCCTAAATGTCTATTAAACATTTTCAAGTGGCTGCTACTTAAAACATACCTGGGTTTTACACTCCAGAGAAAAACTCCAAAGAAGCTGGGTGTAATCACGCTGGCCACTGTCGCAGCCTTTTAATGTGAACTGCCTGAGCTGGGAACAGGAGCAGAAACATTTCTGCTCCTGGAATGTGCCTCGGGAAGGAGCCGTTGGCTTTGTGATGGATCGGAGCAGCCACTGGATGGCATCGCTCTACACGAATGGACCTGCGAGACAAGCGCTCAGCACGGGCTGCGGTGCCAAGGAGATTAATTCAGCCCCGAGAGGCTCAGGCCACCGTGACCTCACCGATTCTTTAAATAACGTTCAGAGCTCTCTTGGCTGCCTGGCCGGGAGCTCTGGGCGCAGAGTTTGGTCAGAGCGAACAAAGCCGACGCCCCGAAGCAAACCTATTTCTAGGCTGAGTGCGTTTGTCTTTCATTTTACGTGAGATCAAATATTCAGCCAGTTTTTGATGGGTTTCCTTCTCATGAGATGGGAAAAAGAATCGTTTGTAATTTCTGGCCGTATCAAACCGTCGCAGGGCCGGCGTGCCCGGGCAGCGAGCGATGGCTTGACTGAAGCCCTGGTGCTGGCCAGACAGCTCAGCTCCCCAGGGCTCACAGGGTGGCAGGCAGTTGAGCTGAGCAGGTTATTCGTGTGTAGCAAAAGGAAAAACCAAAGAAAAAGAAAAAGCAATTGTTGTCTGGCATGTTCTGCTTTGCTGTGGGCTCCAGAGCATCAAGCCCGGGTTATTACCCCCGTGTGGTTCTGCTCCGTGCGACAGCAGCCTCTCAGCACGTGTTAATACAACTTTGCTTTCTGCTACATCACTTATTGATAAGGAATCAGCTGGTGGCCAAATAACCTGATGTTCATACTTTCCCTGGGGTTCTCTGTTTCTTTCATTACTGACACTGTGTTGGCCTTGTTCTTCCAGTGACTACATGTGGCCAAGCCAGCCTGAGAATGTCACTGGCCAAGTTCATGCTCAAAAGAAATCTGCTGATGGCTTTGGAGGTGCAGCAGGATATTTGGAACTGCAGCCCCACAGAAGGTGTATCTGAAGGGGGAAACAGTACTTGTGAGGGTCAGTTGGCAGTCATAGCCAGCAGATGTATCTTCAGTTAGGACATGACATCATCAGGTGAGTGCTTGTATGTGGGCCAGTAGGTACAGCTGTTCTGGGCACAGAACTTCCTGTTGGTACTGCCCCAGTTTTGACCAGTCTAATGAATTTAATGATGATATTCAATTATATAACTCCAGTTACACTGGGATTAAAATTAGATCATCAGTTCAAGTCCTGCAAAAGCCCCTTCACTCCCAGTTCTCAGTTCTGTACTCAAACCTCTACACCCAGCTGCCTTTTTCATACTGGAAAGGTATGACAAAAAAATTGCAGTATAAAATAAATGCTACATTTGTTTTATGACCCCATTTGTCTCCTTTTTCTGGACTTACCTCCCAATCCAAGCAACAAGAGAACTTGTTGAACATCCATCTTGATGTGTTCAATTCTCCACTGGTCAATGCTTTCTGCTGTCAGAAATGCTCAGGCTTGGTGGGAAATTGAAGTTATATCAGCAGGAGGCTGCTCAGGTCCTTCTGGTGGCCACAGCTCTGCTACAGTGGCTGTAAAAGGAGACCAGAACAGCTGACAGTGATTGCCTGTGTCATGTCTCCTATTTGGTGTAACTGCTTGAGGTCTCTTGTGTCACCCATGGGAAGGCCTCTATGAGGTGACACCAGAGAGCTCAGTGGTTTTGATCTCTTTCCATTGACTTTAGAGGAAATGGCAATTTCTTCCCAACTTCAGCACTTCAGGGCTGTGTTTGAACACAGGCAGGATAAAGCTGAATATCTTCATCTATTTAATAGTCAGGAGTGTAAAGACTAAAAGAAGGGTGTTTCCTATTGTTCCTACACTCCGTGGCAGGCTGTGTTTGGAAAAGATCCCCTTGGACCCAGCATTTAGGGATGGCAGAAATCCCAAGTAGGGTACCCACTTCTGTGCTGGCTGTTCTAAGGGAGATCTGTTTTAATGCAATCACCTCAGCACACAAATTTGCCCTGGATCTTTCTAGACACAGGGCAACACTCCAGATCTCCAAAAAGTCAAGGTGACCTTGGAAACTGCAGGGCAGCCCAGAACACTGGCGAGCAAAGGGAAATCAGAAAAAAAATCAAATTCTGGACTAATTCCAGACCATTACAAAACTATGAGAAAAACTGAACTGTATCTGCTGAAGTGTCTCATTCTGTTTGGTGGCACAATGTAACAGGGGATCTGTCACTGTCAGCACTGCTCTTGTCTCCCTGAAAGCTGTGGTGCCTTTCACCACCATGACATAAAAATTCAAGCCAGCTGTCCCACCTGCCGGAGCAGCTTCTATTCTGGGCTCCCATGTGCTGTAGGTATTGTGCTTATTGATTAGCTGGGGTTTATTGTCCCTTGACATTGTTAGGGAATATTCTGCTGGTTACAATCACTGGAACTGATACAGGCAGAACATTCCAAGCCAGGATGGGCTGTGCCAGGCTGTGGCTACATCTCCAGGTTAGACTGCGATGGGATTGGTACAAAATGAAAAGAAGCTTAAAAAAATATTTTTTTGAGAAGTCACCCAAATCAGAAAAGACTGGGGGCCTCCGTGACTCTGGCTGTCAATAAGGTGTTAGGTAGGGGAAGATTAACACCCTTTAGCAATGACACAGCTGTTCCATTGAAGGTGATAACATGCAATCAGGGGAGGGAAGAGTCTAGCACAGAATAATGAACAGAGCAAGAAAAGATCAGTAAAAGGGAAGGTTTTAGCCTAAAAAGCTGAAAAAGCCTCTTAAAGCTGATTATTTTAGTGGGTATAAATAAGTATAAAAAGACCCAGAGCCTCACTTTAGGTCTGCACAACGAGCTCAAATATTTACCCCTCTTTCTGAAATCAGCCTGGCTCCTAGGAAGAAGAAAAATAGTGATAATGTAGAGAATAAAGTCTCTTATCTGCCTTGGCAGTGAGCGTGCAGATAAACACAAAAATCCTTACCCTAAAGACAGCATGTAGCACTGAATCTCTTCCTCTGAAAGCACAGCAAATTGTGATAAGAATAGGGTTGGGAAGACAATAGATTTAATAGTGGAAAGAACCTAGTATTTTGTCGACTCTTGTCTTCCTCGGAAAGGAATCAGAACAATGAATTTCTCCCTCCACTGCTAATGGCTGAAGGTAGAAATTAGTGTTTTGATACACCCTCAGCTTTGCTGCTCACCTGAGCTTGTCCACTGCATCAGGAACCCCCAGGTCAGTAATTTCCCCAAGGGACTAAAACATCAGGACGCTTAATGCAGAGTTAGTGGTGATAACGCCAATCAGAGGTGCAGTCCCAGCAGACGTGGGTAACCTCTCTGCTCCCCCCGTGGCAGAACAGCAGGTCTTTAGCCACATGGCCTGTTCCATGATTAGATTTTGGCTGGACTTGAGGAAGATGGTGGGGGCTAGCTGAGAGATGGAGGAGGAAAAGGGATCACTCCTTTAAAATGCAGCTGGGTTTAAGCTGCTCATGAACCATACTGTGAAGAAAGCACAGCCTTCAGAGGCAGTGTTGGGGGTCGCAGCTAACACACATATGCAGAGAAAACCCAAATCCCATGGCTCTCACTGAGAGACCAATACCAAATCCTTCAGAGCCCTGAATTCCTGCTGGGTAGGAGCTGAGAATTGCCTGTCTATTCCCTACCTGACCCACTGGTCCTTTCCTACCTCACTCTCCACTCCCCATCTCATGGGTTACACACACGCACTGAAAAGTGACTGCTCTCTGCCCCTAGCCCAAAGGTGGAAGGTCCTGTTCCCCCTGTTGGACACAGGCCAGTCACCCCCCTTTGGTCAGACCTGCCCCATGGGAAGCATCCATGTCCCTTTCACTCCAAACTGTCCCACAGCCATCCCACAAAAGCTGTTTCAAGGAATGAAGTGAGACAGGCCGTGCCACCGGCTCGCAGGGCTGTGACAAGAGCTACATCTGTTCCTCTCCTCGGAGCTCAGGAGCTGTGACATCGCCTGGAACAGAGCAGGCAGGAGCTCCAGGGAAGAGGAGAGGGTCTGGATGGAAACAATAACAACCACAGGGACACCACCAGCACCAGCAGGAGCAAAAATGTTGCTTTACCACTTGTGAGTGCAGCAGAGCATATGGCCAGTCTGGGACTGTTGTCAGCAGCCCAGAATGGGGTAGCTCTGTTCTGGCAAACTCCATTTTTTGTCTTTATGACCAAAGAATGGTTGCATGTTGGAAGCTCTGTAGTTGCTAGGGGAAGATCCATTAATATGCTGGTGACTGAGAAGTCAGCCAAAGCAAGTGCTGAGATAAAATTACTTTTTCCCACTTCTGTTTCGCCCTGAGTGTGTTATTCAATGTGTTTTCTCTGCTCAGGGTACCTCACACACACTGTGCTGTGCTAACTTCTTTGTCCTTTCTGATTTTATTTTTCACCTTTCCAAAGAATAATACTAATCTGACAGACTAGAAAGACTTCTTACATCATAAATCCCTGCTTACTGGTAGAGTAAGACTGCAGACTGTTTCTCTCCCATAAAAAGACCCTTTTCTCTAATAGCCTGAAAATTAAGAATAGAAAATAAAATAATAGTGATGGAGATGGTGCTAAATCAATGAATGAGACTGGGAATATATCCAAAGGAGGGTGATCCTACAGAATAATGAATAATTTGTTGATGGGGCTCAAGGGTGCTACCTGGATCCCAGCACACAAGAACTTAATGTGCTTCTCCCAGCCCAACTCCTGGGGCAACTGTGCATAATCTCATTCCAGAATTACAATGGGGATTTTTTCCCCTGTAATTTCTGCTGGGGCAAGCAGTGCCTTCCCAGGTAAGGCTCTCCCCTCCCATACTTGCAGCCTGTTTCTCCATACAGATCAGTGCAGCCTTCAAATCTTGTCTGCAAAAGGTGCCCAGTTCAGTTTTGGAGACATTTATTCCAAACCAGAAATGAGTATTCTTATTCCAAAACAAATACATCTGTAAATCTCCTGATTTCATGATAATGTTCACACAGTGGTGGAGAGAATCCAAGGTGAGCACCCCCTGAGCAGCTTCCCTCCCTCCAGCTCAGTCCCATCATAAATAACAGTAGAACTGAACTATACACAGAAGATGACTCTTTTTTTCCCCCAAAGCCTTGGTTTTAAAGCAACTGTTCCCAATTCTCTCCAGTAATTCCCTAGACATGTCCCCTTTCCCCTGCTGCACAGGAGTATGGCTCTAAACCATTCTTGAATGAAGTCAGCTCTGCTTTGCCTCTTGTTTGCTCTAATCCACACCACTTACAGACATTTTCAAAACTGGGAAACAATACAAAGCCACACTTTGTGTGATCATGCAATACCCTGCAAACACAACTATTCATTTAAAAAAGTAGACTAGGCACTACAACTGCCAGCTCCTGACTCTGCTGTGACACAGACACTTTTTTTTTCCACCAGAGGATATTTTTTTTTTTGCCATGAGACACAGAACAAAAGTCACGAGCAGTTCCTCTGATCAAAAGAAATCTCTGTGAGAGTCTGTGGCAGCTTCACCCTGTCCCTTCATGCCAGCCACTGCTCATTTCACTGAACACTCGCTCTGCTCTGCACTCTTGAGAAAGTCAGAGCAGATTGGGCACTGTACAGTAATGCACTGAGAACAAATGTGTTGTTTCTATCAGTGGAAAAGGAATTTAACTATTCCTAGGTCACAGAAAGCTTGTATGCAATTCCAGGATCTGTTAATACTTTGCCTATACCATCAGTATGGATGTACCTGGCCTTGTTGTGGTGCTGATCAGTGGTGTAAATAAAAATGTTATTAATTTATAAAATGCCTTGCCTTTATTTAACAGATCAATTAAAGTCTTAATAAAATTATAACCATTACAATAACTAGTATGTCATAAACTGTATGGAAACCTTCTCAATCTTAAGTTCATTTTCTCTACAGATCTTAATTTAATCACAGGGTCAGGGTAGGATTTCAGATGCAGAGCTGGGCCCCCAGTATCTGCTCCCTGGCACTATAAACACACCAAGTGACTTCAGTCTGCTCCACATGCAGATACTGTGCAATAAATAATGAGCCACATAATTATAGTTTGTATTGAATCAGCCTGTGAAAGCTAGAAGTGTAGGAGGTGAGTTTTGTGAGGACAGGAACAGCATTTCCTGAATGTACTTGGGATAATTTCAGTCAAACCATGAACAAGAGGGCTTTGGGTAGAAAGATCTACAGAAAAATGCATCTCTGTTCTGCATGAGACTTGGCTATTTTTTTTCCATTGGCTTCCACATTAATTTGGGGCAAAACCACACTGACCTTTTCCATTAAAGAAAACAAAAGTGCGTCTCCAAGGCAGTGGGAACCATGAGATCAGGAGCTGGAATACGACATTGTGGCTTCTTTTTAGAAAGCCAAAGAGCAGCTAGGAACCTCAAAGCCCCAGAAGAGCCAGGAATCCTGGACATCTTACAGCTTGCTGACTTCCAGTGTAGGGATGTGGAAAGAAAAAGCCCTGATGTGGCAATCCCTGATGAGTGTGCCCTATTGTTGTAAGCGCCCAGCTGACCTGCACCAAAGCCATAAGTCTTGTAACACCAACTGCCCACTTCAGACTTTCCTCTGCAGGAAATAAAGAGGCAGCTTGGGATCCAGTGCTCCCAACTTCTGGCTTCTCACTGGCTTGGCAGATACACAGCAAAGGAAGCAGGAGCCAAGGAGACCAGTGGCTCCCAGAACCTCCCCAGGCAGCTGTGATAAAATCAGCTAATTGGTAGGGAAAAGCAGATTCTCTTGTAACTTGGACAGCATCTGATCCATCAGTTTTCTTTAATGGAAAACCGTCCCTTGAGGAATTTGCACTGGCTCCAGTCACTAGTGTCATGAAAACCACAGGGGTAACCATGAGCTTTATATCATGTTTGGGCAAATACTCCATCTCCATGTCTTTCACAAGAGAAGAAATAAATCACTATTCAAATTTCACACATGGTGAAACTGAGGCACCAGGAGGTGCAGTACCCTGACCAGTATTTAGAAATGCACTGGTCCAGCTGGGGCTGGTTGTCAGCTCTGCTGACCTCTGCTCTTTGAGCACAGGCTTCCATGTCATCACTGCACACAGGCAGTCACAGTGGCCAAAGATCACAGATTCATCTTTCTCACCTCTTGAATTTGCAGCATCGCTGCTCAAATACGGCTTCATATTGAAATACTCTGAACTTTTTATTTAAATGAAAGGGTGCTTTTCAAGGTGAGGGAAGAGTGAGGCTGATTCTTTGTCTGGAAAAGAATACAACTGTCTCAAGAAAATAGCCCTCATTGATTCACATGGAATAATTGGGATGCTCCCTGTGCATTATTTTTTGGTGATGAGAAAGCCCTATTTAGTGTGGCTAAAGGTTTAAAGAGGAAACAATTTGAATTCTGTCTCTCACAGCACATCCCCTCCAAAACCTCCTCCGCAACTCGACCGCTGCCCGGCTGACTTTAAACTGCCAGCGCTGACAAAAAGGGGATGTTGCATCTTTTATAAACAGCCTTTTGTTTGCTGCTCTGACACCTGCGAAAAGCAAAATTGTTATTTTCTTGCTGCTTGTTGCTAGTTTGATGCCCGCTCTGGGGCCCTACATCAGAGACACTGCTCAGAACAGGTTGCAGGGGTCCGTTTCCGTGCTGTCTGCCGAGGGTGCTGCCTGAAGGAAAACCATGGAAACGGAGTTTGACAGGCTCACGGGGACCCGCGGCTGCCAGAGCCGCTGTCTTTGAGCGCCTGATGAAGACATCACAGAGCAAACACAACATTAAAACACTGCCGGCTGCTTTGCATCACTTAGAATGCAAATCTCTTTGTTCTGCTCGGCCTTTGCATTTGGTAGCCAAGGAATCTGTGCCATCGTCGAACACGGATTTGATGACCTTTTTTCCTTCCCTGCACGCTGCCCCAAAAAAATAATAAATCATTTGTTGCGGTAGGCAGGTTTGTGTGGAGATGTACATGTGAAACAGCCCTGGATATTTTTGCAGTTCCTGGGATTTCTGTGCACAAATTAAATACCCAAACTGCAGAGAAGAGCGGGCTGGGCTGCTCTGCTGCTCTCCCTGTGCATTATTTGATTTGGATTCATTTACATGGCAACTCGCAGGGGTAAATTTTATGTCATCCTTATGTCATGGATCAAAAGGCAAAAGTGATCCTTTATTTGAGCAGCATGTCCCTTCCAACCCCTTCAAGCCACACAGATGAAAACAGACGGGGAAAACCCCAAACCCTCCCACCTCTGGAATTCCAGTTTTATAACTTTTAATGCTAAATTTGAGGAGCTGTGTGGTTATAAATACCCCCTTCCCTTTGCAAGCAGCCTCTATTTTAGCTGCAATTTCTGACTGCCTTGGTCAAGGTCAAAATTTCTACACAACCTTTGCTTTGGTGCTCAGATGTGCCATTTCAGCAGCTCCTGACAAGCTGTGCTGAACATGGGGCAGCCTGGAAGCTTTTGATGCTGATTGGAGAAACCCTGGTGAACGTCTGCAGAAGGACAGAGCTGGTGGGGGACAGCAAACAAACTGATCATCCTCTCAGAAGCAGTAATTTCTCATTTTGTTCTCCCTGTGCTGCCTAACTCACCCATTACTCATGCTGAGAGGGGGTGATCCTCACCCACCTGGCAGCAATACCCAGCTGGGGGCTACAGCTCACAAGTGGGAAATTATTTTACACAATATATAAATCCACCTCAACAAAGATTCAGAAAGACTTAAATGGGTATTTAGGCTAAGATCTTTCTCAAAGGCTTTCCTGAAAACACAGCTGGAGGCCTTATCTGGGTAGCTTCTCAGTAAGTTTTGGGAAGTTGGCCCCAGAAAGGAGCCCAGGCAGGAGGACTTGGCATCTTCATGGCCATACCCTGGGATTACTCCAAAATGAAGCTACTGCTTCCTGCACAGATGTCTTCCTAATAAATCTGGTGGCCATTGGGAATAATCCATAGGAAAGCCACCAAAGTTTTGGCACCCTCATTTTTAGTGGGATCGGTTCTACAACTGGGAAGAGAGGATGGACACAAGGATAAAGACATTTCCAAGGCATGGCAAAGTTTTTCTTTGCTTGCCACTGCCACAGTGGATATTGGTCTATGGCATCTGCTCGTCCATCAAAGTTAGGATCTTTCTACAAAGCTGGAGAAGAATGATCTGCCTAGACAAGGTTTTCCTGCATCCAGTACTGGCCTCAAGCTGCTTCGAGTCTCTTCTCCAGCTACAGCCTGGGAAGGACCCACTTTACAGCACAGTTAGCTGTGCCTGCAGAAACTATTATTTGTGGGTGAAATTAGTGTGTAGTTATTGGAAAAATATGGCTTTAAATCTCCATAAGAGTGTTGAGGAGATGTCACACCGTATTTTGGCAGTCACCAAGGAGATCCAGGTGCTCTCATTGCTCTCTGCTTCCTATGCTCCTTTGGATTATGCAAGTCTTTCTCCTTTTACACTCTTTTCCACCCTTTTTTTTTCTTTTCAGGCTGACTCCTGGAAAGACCTTTCATTTTCTTATGGACTCATTGACTGAGCTTTCCTGACTTGAATCTCTCTGCAGGACTTTGCAGAAATGACATCAAAATATCACCATTTTGAGGCCACATGCTTTTCCTGCCCACTGATGTCCTTCGAGTTTGAATTACAGTGTTCAATTTTGGCTGTAAGGCAAAGTTGGTGGTTTTCTGACTAACCCAAAGTCAGAAAAGAAGAATGAAAACCAGAAAGGCACCCCAGAATGTCTGAGCAGAAGACAAACAGATTTCTGTGTCAAAAAGATGGCAAAACTAAGGATGTGGGAATTGCATGAAAAATCTTGTAGACAGTTTTTTTTTTTCCTCTTCCTTTCCTTTCTCTCACAGTGGGACAAATTCCACTTTTATTTCAGTTCATCTGTAAAACATGAGGAACCAGCTGAGCGTAGCGTTGGTTCAGAATGAGGGCAGCTGACAAGGGAAAGCTAAAAGGAACTTGTAACTGCTGCAGTTCTCTCCAAGAAATTATTACAGTATGAAAAAGAACCCCTCAAACTAACTTCCAAAAGATAAAGAAAGGCATTAGGACGTCATCTAACACTCCCTGACACAGAAGACTCCAAGGTATAATTATTAATGCATAAGTCATTTAAATATAGGCCATCACCTCCTGTTGTCTCAGGTTTTCTAGAGCTCATTGTCCTCTGGTGCTTGCTTAGCATGGGCTGCAAACAGGGAGGAGGCAGCTCTAAGAGTCTGGGAGCTGAGTTACTGGTCAGAACTTGGGTAAGGGTGGAAAAGCAGGACATGAAAGGGCAGAAAAAAGGTTGAGACCAACTGCTTTGGCACACACATTAGATGTCTGGGGTGTTTTGGGGTGAATTTTAACATGCGTGAATTTACCTCTTCATGCATGTTAGGGACCAGTGTGTGTTACTTCAATTCAGGGACTGTGATACCCAAAGAATAAAGGCTGCATTTTGTACCCAAGGTACTTTCCAAATGCTCCTTCATCCTCAAAGACTTTGGAAATTAATCACCAAAGCAAACTGTAAAACCTGGTTCATCTACAGCATGTGTCACTTCCCGAGGAGCAGGGAGAGGTGTGATGGCACCAGGCATTTCCCTGGGAAATGTCCCCACTAACAGTGACACTGCTCAAGTGGAGCCTGAGTCCCATCAGTGGGAAAGACCCCTCCCCTCCAGACAGCAGCACTGATCAGAGAGTTTGGGACTCCCAGTATGCTACAATTTGCAAGCCCACAGCCATTAGACAGAGAGGGAGATTCAGAAACAGCCTAATTAGTTGTGTTTTCTTTTCTAACCCCAGTCAAAAACCAGTCAGACTGTGCTTTAGATTTGACATCCTATTAAATGCAGAACACAGGCCAATAGCTTTCATTTTCCCTTGTGATGCCACAGACTGTTGTTTTTATAGCTTGACAGAGAGACATAATTAGGCCTCAAAAAGGACAAGTCTAGACTATTAGTTCCCCACAGAGGCTCCCTGGAAAATCAGAACCCACAATTATTCTCCACTTTCCCACTGAGGCAAATTTGTGGATATCTGCTCTCCTGCCTCAGATTTTCTGCTCACAACCTTTAAGCCTGGAACTTCACTGTCCTTTCACTTGAAGGGCACAAGGGAAGAGACAGGGAAGGATGGTGCTGTGCTGGGTTTTCCAAAGGGAGAAGAACAAGTTAAGGACAATTCATGGCACTATTAATGCTGTAGGTGTGGGTGCTTCTCAGTGCTGCAGCCAGAGTTGCAGAGAAATTTATTGCCATATTTCTTAACTTGCCTTGCTGCCCAACAAAATTTGGCTTCAGAAAATACATATTACAACTTTTTACTACAATTACATGTCAAATGAACCAGACACAAAGCAGCAATCTGACTGCGATTCCTCTTCTGGTGTCACAGCAGCTGTCATCAGAGCAAGGCTTTTAGTGACACTTCTCACTGAGACCCTTGCTTGTTCTCCTCTCTGCTTCTGAGCTACCTGCAGCTTCACTTTTTTTTCTCAACCACCAGGAAGCAGATTCAGGCTCTGGCTACCACAGTGTCACAAGGAATTCTCAGTGGTTTGGCAAGTGGTACACACCAGCTCCCCCTTGCTTAGTTTCCAGGGGCTTGGATGGTCCTGTTGAGCTGCAGCCTTGGACACACCTGATTCAAAGGAGCTCTCAGCCTCAATGTGAGCATGGGACACTGGTCCTTTGTTTTTGCAAAAGCATCATATTTCAGATGTATCTTCAGTGTATAATCCCCAGTAATCCTCAGCTCCTGGTCTGCCTAGCCAACAGTGCCTAATTCTGTGTAAACCATCCTACAGCTGTCTTTACTGTATCACATATTACTGTTTTCAAGCCATTTCCCCAATCTATAGGCATTCCATTGAATTCTATCTTCCAAAGTGTTACTCAACATATTTCCTGGGAATTTGACTCACAAGGAGCATCAGATCCTGTTCCCTCTTGCCACCTGCTTCCCACTGCAAACCTTGGAGCACGATCTGTTCCTGTCCCAGGGAGGTGCAGTGCAGAATATGCTGCAGGTTCCTTTTTGTTGTGCATTGCAGCATTTTCCTTTCCTCTGTGAGCTGTCAAACTTACTCAAGACTATTTTGCTCCATGGATTCATGGAATCATAGGATCCCAGAATGGTTTGGGTTGAAACAGACTTTAAAGATGACCTTGTCCCAGCTGCCCTGCCATGGACACCTTCCACCAGACCAAGGCTGCTCCAAGCCCCATCCAACCTGGCCTCCAACACTTCCAGGAATGTGACATCCACAGCTTCTCTGGGCAAACCCTGGGTGCTTGATACCACAGAAATGAGCAGAAATTCTGGGCAAAGCTTATTTGCCTTTCAACAATTTGCCTCTCAACAAATGCAGGAAAATGTTTTCCATTTCTAATAATCCAGGTTTATTCTTACTTTAGCCATGGGTTATCACACCCCTACAAGGCAGCAACAGAAAGCTCAGCATGCCAGGGGTGTGTAGTTGCTAAATGTCCCTATTTTGGTGACACTGGCACCTTTCCTGGGCTGAAAGGGTCACAGAGAGATGTGCAGATGCCAACTGCAGACCAATGCCCTGTAAGCACTCAATTAGCCCAGCCATGTATGCTCAGGCTCTTGAGCACTCGGTGGAAGTAAAATGCTTACACAATCCCTCTGCCTACAAGGCCTTGAAATCTTTAGGGGGCCTGGCTTTGCTGCCTGGTTTTCCATTGACAGGCTGATAGAGACATCACAAATCTCTCCAAAGGCCAGTCACTAGGCTTCTTTCAACATCAAAGGGTGTCAATGTTCACTCTGCCTCAGAGCCTGAGGCAGTATAAATCACACATGGGTATGTGAACTGAGTGTTTGAGGTTAAATTCTCTCTGTATACAAAAAAATTTCACCTTGGGTAAACTGATACTCTGGTGTTGTCTCCCACCAACATCAAATATTTTCTGTAAATCATAATATCCCAATGGAAAACAAAGTTTTATAGGTGAAAGAAAAAAAAAAAAAGAAGGATGAACTAGGGTGTTGTGGGAAGAGATTATTAACTCATTTTAAATATACATTGTAATTATACTGGGAAAAAAGTCAGTAAACTGATGGGGTTCTGTTGGGCTCTTTCAATGCTCAGTTACACTCATTTTCTCTTGAACTGAGCCAAGCCTCCAGTCACAGGGATGTGAACAGCCTTCCCTGGATCATCTCTGGGCTGTTCCCTCCTAAGAACACTTGACCAGCTCAGGACTTCCCGTGGAGCACCTGCTCCCCACGCCACTCCTGCCTCTCTCACTGGTCACCCACGGCCCGAGCTGGGCTGCCCAGGTGCCACCCCTGTGTCCGGCCATCAGCTGGACAAGGCAGAACCGGGTGGTGCCTTTGGGAGAGCCTGGCTCACCCTGCCTGGCACAGTCGTGGCACCTCTGCAGGGAGCCTCTGCTGGTATTATCAATGCCTTGATTGAAGGGAAGGGACTAATGTCGGGCTAAAAATGATTTATTACTCAGATAAATATCAGCCTCAAAGGTTGTGAGGCTTTAGAGGAGTAAGAGTTCGGCCGTAGCTCAAGGTAGTCACAAGTTTCTTCATTACAAGGCAATATATAACATTCTAATCCAATAGAAAGTTGCCACAAAGTTTATTTTGTTTTTCTAACCTATCACCTTTACTGAATTCTGCTGCATGGCATATACTTTTGTCCAATGGCCTACTATTACACTCACAGATATATACTTCTATTATAACATCTAAACTCTTAGCTTACTCTATACAATTACATTACTACACTATAAAACCCTTCACTATCTTACTCAAAAGTTTTTTACTTACTTAAGGCATATTCTTACAACTATAGAAACATAAATTTATAATTTTTCTTCTTAATGTCTGTGTACTTTTATTTTTACATCAATCCAAGCTTCTTCCAAGGCTGCAAATCAAACTCTCCAGTATCTGTGGAAGTGTCTATCTTTCCATTTCCTACACTCTGCCACTTGCAAACAGGCGACAGGACAGCTGGGGCTGTCAGTAAATTACACTGCACAACGATGGCTCCGGTGGGCCATGGCAGCAGCCCAGTGGCACTGCCACATCAGCACATTGGCACCGCTGCCACCTGGCCCTGCCTGCACCTGATGCTGCTGCCTGGGGGACCCGGGCCAGCATCTTGCAGAACGTTCAACAAACCCTCCTGTGCCAAGTCCCCGGGGGGTTTGCTGTTCCCGGGAAAGGAGTGGCTATTAAACCAGGCTGCTGGCTACTCGATAGCCTTGCTCAGCTCTCTGCATCTCATCTGCGCTCTCAGCAGCCGGTTCCTCCCCGGCTGGGGAGGGCAGGAGCGAAGCAGATGGAGCTCGGCAGCCTCTGCCTGCTCCTGCAGGGCGCACAGCTCGCCCTCCCTGCTGCTCCTCACACCAGAGAGGGATTTTTCCCTTGGGCAGCCACCCAGACAGCCTCCGAGGCTTTGCACTAAGCAGAAACGGGAGCTGGGAAACTACCTGCCTTAAACGGTGTGGGTTTAATGAGATTTTTTTTTATGACCTCTGCAGTAAATTGCCTGTGCTCAGTATTGTGTTGGAGTAAGTAACACCCGGCAGAAATCGTGGCGAGGCAGTAATTGTGGAGTAGCTGCCTCAGATCTCCGTGCCATCAGGCAGGGATTTTCATTTCATACATTAGTCACAATTTGCATATAATCATAGTCATAGTTGCATATAATCAGTACATCCCTTTGCATGTGAAGGAAAAAGGGGTGAAAGCTGCCCAGCACTGAGGAAATGCACAGAGTCCCTGTGGGTTTTATGGATCTCCCCATCACTGCCAGCCTGCCAGGGGCTGCATTGCTACTCCAGTCACACAGCCCTTAGCACAACCTCTGGATTAAGGCAGGGAAAATGTGTTTGCTTGTCCATTTCTGGAAGGTTTTAGTGAGCATGGGGTGGATTATACATCAGATTTTCCATTATTTCCATTGCCCAAGCTGCAACAACAGCACATTCCCAGCCATCCTAAATTTTTTTTTTCTGGAAAGCCATTTCATAGGAATAATGACTCCTCAAAGGGATGGGGGAGCATCTCCCTGCTTTGTCCAGTGAAGCCCAAGCACCTGCACCTCAGCATTACAGGTACCTCAGGAACAGTCATTTTTGTTCCTGGCTCTCTTCCTTCTCCCACCAAAACATCCTCCTGCTCCTCAGGACCATGTTTGTATTCTGAGTGATGCCAAATGCACCCAGCAGTTTCCCTGTCCTCAGAAACATTATACAGAAAGCAGCTTGAAAAGTCAGAGGTGATGGTCAGAAACATATCCCTATCACCTGATCTGAGGAGATATTCATCATCTCAACGTTCCACAGCCAGCAACCACAGCTAGGCAAAAACTACATTCTGGCACACAGAATCCTTTTTTGGCACGACACTCTTAGAGGCAATATTTCAAGCTGTAACTGGGGGGAATTGTGGTTCACCAGCAGCCTGAATATTTACACCTCTGTGGTCTGTGCTCTTGGATGTTCACTCTGAGCCCATCACTCAGGCACCTCCACACCTTAGTCCTGCCTTCAGCGTCTCACCCAGCAGAAGAGCAAGGCTTTTCCTGGCATTTTAAAAAGCCTTCAAAGACTATCATGGGATTTTTAACTCATTTCTGATTTCTCATTTACTATTGTAAAATAATGGCCAGTAAATCTTTATGTTTCAAATAGCATTTGTCTCTTTCTGGTTCTTTTTTTAACTGCAGTCTGCTCGGCTGCAGTCAGGGAATGATTATCTTGCAGAAGTTGTACCTTGCCCATTGATTCACTGGGCCCATCTCATGTCTAGCTTAAAATCTGCATAATGAGAAGAAAGCCATTTTCCTTGCAATCCCTTCTCCTTTTCAAAGCTCCTCACGTGCCAGGTTGTTGTTTTTTAATCACACAAAATGGTATATATTAATGAGCTCTGAAGTTACATAAAGATAGATCTAAAGCATAAAAACACTAATATGCCCTGTAGCATTCAGTGCTTTGAACACGGAATGGCATCTGTGTGAGAGTGTGATTGCAGGCAGCTATGGAAACCAGTGCCAAAAAATGAGGAAATGCTGAACAAGACGTGCAAGATTGGAAAAAAAAACCTGGGAATGAAGATATTCAATTTGCATTAAAAGGCCTAGCTTGCTAGCAGCCCAAATTGTGCAACTTTCTGCCTTTAAATGATTATTTTCTGGCAGTCTGCTGGCAATGTGGAGATTGTCTTTTCCCTGGAAGAAAATTTCCTTCTCCCTCCAGCCCCCAACAGAAACAAAGGGCGAGCCAGTTCCCAGGTCAGTTGTGGCTATTCCAAATAGAACAAGTTTTGTAACTGTGGAAAAGTGCAAGGTCTTCCCTCATCTTTGCATTAATCCTGAGCAATTTCCTTCTCATTTCCAGATGGTGCCAATTAAGAGTAAGAACCCCTGCCCTAACGGTTGTTAACAAAACAAGCACAGTCTGAAACTTTAATGAGTAAAACTAGAGCCACATCATAAGCCCAAGAGAAGCCAAAATGAAAAGAACGACCACAGTTGGCAAACACTTGGGTGGCTGCATCTAAAATTCTAAAATGCTGGAGGTTTTCTTACCATGTTTTAAAATTATAAAATGCTAGATTTTATTTTTTTATACTCAGGACTGCCTTCTACTGCTCAGTTCAGTGGGATTATTTTGAGTCTTAGAGATAATAATTTGGATAAACTATTCTAAGCAGTGACTGAGGCAGGAACACTGGGCCATGTGTAATTCATATTAGAAGGCATATTTTTCTAATATATTTTTCTAATATATTATTGAGATAATTTTTAAATCAGTAGTTGTTAATTAGTATAGCATTCATGCTTTCCAAAAAAAATATCAGCTAGTCCTGGTTAGAAGAGATCACCATTGAGAGATGGCTAAAACTACCAGCTAGAAATGGAAGCTGTCTGAAATCTGTCTGCAAACCAGATTCACAGGGTTTATGTCATGGGGAGGAAATTAACAATTACCACCTATTACCTAGGGATGTAATGGATGATCTGTCACTTGAAAACCTCACCTTGAGTGTGAACATCACCAAAGAGCATTCTCTACCACAGCTGCGTGCAACTTCTCTCAGTTCACAGATTTCTCAAAAAAAAAAAAATACACTATGGATGTTTCAGCTCTTGGGTAGCAAAACTTACACTTGCCCTGCTTGTACTTGTTACCTTTTTCTGACTCTGCACAAATAAATCCTGAACTCTGGGATTGTGGACCATGGTCTGAAAAGCTTAACCCAAAGTTATAAACTTCACGGAAGAGTTTCTGACATAATGCTAGTGTCAAGCAAAGGTCCTTCTGGCCATAGTCTATAAATCTGTAAAAAGACCTGTTGGAAATGCAGTTGAGAGGAGTTAAACCAAGTGAATATCAGATAATGCACAGCTTCACTTCAGGGAAGGGACAGAGAGGTGGGGTTGCTCTCCATGATTCCTGCCCTGTCACAGCAGTGGAAACAATGCAGTGGATCAGAAGAGGTGGAAATTAATGAAGGACATGGGAAATAAGGAAGGTGCCAAAGGTCCATCCATCCCAGTGATTTCAGGTGTCTGACAGCAGGTACAGAAAGCAGCAGGTACCACAGAACACTGTTTTATGGCACACTCTCCCAAAGGCTCGCAGAACAGGGAGGCAAGGACGTCATCACTGCCAATTTCCAGTTCAAATCTCCTCCTTAAGCCTCCTCTTCTCCCCACCCTGAAACCACCAAGCTTATAATATGGCTTGGGAAGCAAAGCACACATGTTCCCAGACTGTCCTTCAGAGAGGAACATCCACCTGCCATGGCACCAGAAGATCCAGGGCAAAACCTGAAACCCACAACTCCCTCTGAGGGACATGCAACTCCTCAGAAAATCCTTATTGCCAAGGAGTCTTCTGAGAAATTCATAAATGTCATGGCAGTTCTGGCAGTGAGGTGAGTCCCTCAAGCTCAGATTCAACTTCTGCACCAGTGTAAAACCAGCTGCTGTGGGTGGTGGAGCACAGGGATGGGGGCTCCTACAGCAAATCTAAGGAGGTAGATGGGAAAGATCCTTTGGCTTAGGAGGAAACCTTGGCTTTTTTGTCCAGACACAAGGAGTCAGTTTAGAAAGCAGATTAACACCATACACAGGGATTTCTGAGCCAGCAAGCTGAGCTGTGCTTCATACTGCAATCAAAAAAATTAGAGGCAGCAAAAGGTTACATCATCCAGGTCTTAATCCAGAGATACACATACTAAAAATGTGGCACACGGTTAAATGCTTTGCTAGGTCAGAGACCTAATTTGCTCCCTGTCAGCTGGGCTGTTCTCTATCAGTGAGCTCTATGGATGGTGTTTGGGCTAATTACACTCTGCTCCTGGCCACTGCAAGAGCAAAACCCAAGGCATGAATCCTCTGGCACTTCAAAGTGCTGTCAGCACTTTACAGATAACAACAAATGATAATAACCACCTTTGTGTTTGAGGTCTGTGCTCAGGGTGGTTTCAGGGGTGATCAGATGTGGCAGAGAGATTTCCAAGCCAGTCAGGACAGAAAGATGCCCCAGATACAAATCTGGACACAGAGTTATTTTTGTGCACTTTCTTACCTTGCCTACACTTTCAATTCCTAAATATTTCAGTGGACCATGCCTCCCCAGATCTTGCACTTTAGATTCTAAACTCTGCCATTGCTGGGTCTGATTTTAGGCTTGCAGAGGACATTTGCTCTTGCATGACTAATTTGCATTAACAATTAGCTCATTTGCATGCACCTACACAGTGAATGATGCTCTTTCAGCTGCTCTCCTGCCCCTGGATTCACCTTTCAGGTGCCTTGCAACCTTGTGAGGAAGGGACCATCTTGGCCCTCTGTGAGCAGTGCCCAATTCCACTCCCCTCACAAACAACATCAATAATGCCACGATGCCTGTTGCACCTGAAAACCCAACCCATCACTGGGCATATATTTTGGGCATGGAATTCCACAACTGCTTTCCCAACAGTACTGCCACTTTGTCTTCTGAGATTCAGGTTCATTTTTAAACCCAGTTGAAACATCTCCTATTCCACAATGCAATGAAGAAACTTCACTCACCTAAGTTATTATAATCATATCTTAAAGACCAGTAGCATCTGGTTGGGATCAATTACAGGTTGGTGGCTTGTCTGCATTCCCTTTAGTCTCTCTAAGCTGTTCACAGCCTGTCACGGTGCTGCCTTGCTGGGCCAGGGCCGCCAGCCAGGGCTGCAAACACTAGATGGCACTTTGCAGCAAGGAAGGTTAGGAGTTTATGCAAGTAAATGCAAACCTCATTTACTGCCCTCATTCACAGGGCAAGATATTTCGCTCAGTGTCCTCACCACCTCCTTGGTTCTAATTCAGTGTTAATCCACTGAGAAAAATATGATCAGTTCCCAGAGAAATTCTCAGCTTCATCAAAGGATAACTCCTTTCTGGTGATATAATTATTTAATTATGAGTTCTAGCTTACATTAATGTCAAACTTTGCATTTTGTCTCAAGTTAGAGCATGTGCAAGGACCATCTGTATGATAATGGCCTGGCCAGATACTCCAAAGTTCCAAATCTTCCTCCTGATTAAAAGACAAAACCAGACCCAGTGATAACCTTGTTGCCATTTACCAAATGCAGCATTAGGAAACAAAGACACCGCTTCAGGTTTAGGGATTCCTCCTGCTTCTCATATCAGGCTATGTCTGGCACCTCTTGGATCATTTCAAAGGGTCAGATGTTGACCTTGGATTGTGCCTGGCATTTGGTGGCCCAAGGGGAACTGAGTGATGCTGTGTTACAGCCACGCTGCAATAGAGGGAAAATGGTCCAGCCTGGCAGAATGGGCTCCTCCTTGGAACAGTGACAGGGAGCCATGCAGGTACCTCAGCCTCTCCTCTGGGTTGGCTGAGGACAAGGAGCTGCCCTTTCCCTGCTGACACCTGGGGCAGCATTCATGTCAACCCGGCTCCTTTTATTTATCCCTGTGGCTACACTGGAATAGTAACCCACAGCCAGCCTCAGCCTGCCTTGCAGAGCAGGTACGTGAGCATGGTCTGGGGCATCCTCCTCCTCTTCTGGAAGCTGAGGTTTCACCCCACCCTCTCCACAGCCTGGCCTCCAGGCTGTGCCCAGCCCAGGCCGTGCTTGGCCAGCAGGGCAGGAAAGTGGGCTGAGGCCACAGTAAACAACTCACTGCTCCACTGAGTGCAAGGGTAAAGGGGCACCCAAAACGTGGCAAACACGACGTGTAGAAGGCTTAAGGCTGCCCTCAAGACATATGAGGAGCTGTAAATGCCCACTCCCCCAGCACTAGGTCCCTCTGCAGAGAGCTTGGCCCCCACAGCACCTCTGCAGGGACACCTGTGCAGGCTACAGTGTCACTTGAGTGGCAGGACAGAAGAGGCAGAGGTGGCAGCGCTGGCCCCACAGCCAGAGGGCAGAAAGGCTCTCTGTGTCCTGAGTGCAGGGCACAAACTGTGCACCATGGGCTGGAGCCAGTGCTCTTCTTCACCTCCTCCAGACATCTCCCAGGGAACATCCAGGGTAAATCTCCCACTAGTGCTGCTTCACCTGTTCTGGAAATCTTTTTTGCTCCTTTTGTAGCTATTATTCCTTCATCCTTTTGACTGTCAACTGTTGCTACTCCCTTAGAGGAGCAGCGCTCCTGCCCAGCCTGATCTTTCCCAAGGTCTTTCTTAGCTACTTTCAAAACAGACAATGCACTTCCCACCTTTTGTAGCTTTATCCCTCTTTTTCAAATTAAAGATTTCTACACGTTTGAAGTCATCACCTGGATTATTTTTTTTTTGTCCTCTCATCCTTTACTATCTCCCCACCAAGGGCAGTGTTTCATTGCTTGGAAGTTTTTCTTCCTCCTTCAGGTCACTCTACCAGATCCTCTTTTTTTTCCCACAACCACTCAGAAAAGCAACTTGCTGTTCCCCAAAGTCTCAGCTATGTGGTTTCTGAATTAACCAAGCTGCTGGAAGAGCTGATGACACATCTGCATAGTTTCCCTTATTCCAAAAGGAACTGGATAATTCTCAAAACCAGTTCAAATTTCTCATGCTACCACAAATATTGTCTTTCCCTACTCAGCTGAAGTCACATCATTCTCTCTCTTGCTTTGGCCTGCTTTGACATCAGTTCCCATCTCCTCAGACAAATTCCAGGCACATTCAATAGGATTTTTGTCTAAGGACTGAATAGACATCTTGAAGTTGTACCTCAGCCCCACAGCCATGGTTAAACAGCACCAGTAACTACCAACACACAGCTGCTGGCTGGCTTCACCAGCAATGGCAGAGACAATGAAACAGAGAGAGAGGACAACAGAAGGGCACTGGCCTGGAGTTCAATGGGGCCACACATCTGTAGCACCAGACCAGCATGGAAGCAGCCTGGATAATCAGCTGGGACAGGGGAAAACTCCCACTCTTGGTCCCTCCTTGGGAGCATGCCACAGGAGCTGGAGGTTGGCTGGTCCAGGGCCTCCTGGCTCTTGCTGACACCTAATGCTCATCACCCCCATCCAACACCCACACAGGGCCTCATCCTCCACAGCCCCAGCTTAAAAAACCCTCCAAGCCAACCAATCAACCAGCCAAACAACAACAGATCGGAGCATTCTCCTCCACTCTTTCTCATCAGACTATAAGCCCTACTAACCTAATAAAGATGCTTCAGTCTCCTTTCAGTTCAGGAGAATTCCCCCCATTGTTCCCACAGAAATCTCTCGGGATGTACTGCCAAGAGCGTGCGTTTGCTGTCGCGTTCCAAGTTGCTTGAAATAACAAAGAATTATCCTCACAATTAAGATCAGGCTGTACAGTTTAGATACGTGCCTTAAAAGAGTTATTATTCTCTGCCAGAGATGTATTGTTCTTCCCCATTTAATTTTATTTACTTTTATAGTGGATGCAACAGTTATGCTGTCATTTATCGGAGAAGAAGGAAGCAGCAGCTGCAGAGCTGTGTATGTAAAATAAACACAATGTGTATGAAACTATCAGAAGCTCAGACTTCAAGGAGGAGAGGGGGAGGATTGCTTTTAATAAGATCTCATGTCAGTAAAGTTGTGAGATGGAACGGCAGGGTCACAGCCTATTAAAAATAAGAGTGGGAACAAATTCTCTTATTTAATGGAACAGCAGTGTGAGCTGCGTGCGTACAGACAGAGGCCTTAATTTAAAAAGTAAAAAGCAATTTGGTCATTCATGTTCAGACTTCGGGCACTCCGCAGAGCATGCCGAAAGCACTCATTTCTTTTTAACCCTTTGGCTGCAAGACTTGTACAGCATGGGGGAGACAAAGCCAGGGTGTATTTATGCTTTGAACAGGACTTTTTTTCTCCCCATGGTGCTGTGCAGGCAGCTGGCTGATCCCAGGAAAGGCAGGTGGGAGGCAGGTGTCCCACTCCCAGCTCTGATGCTGCTGGTTGTGTTGGCCTGGGTGAATCGTTTCACCCCCCATCAGTACAAACACAGATGCTGATGCTATCAAAGGCTGCTACTTGTTTGTTTATTTGTCTGTATTAAGCCAGTGACTGGGAGCCCCCAAGCATGAGAACACCCAGAGCCAAGTGCAGTTGTATTCACCAATACAATGTCACGACTCAAATCTGCCCCATCCCTCACACACAAGATGCCTGAAGTGCTCCAAGGAAATATAGGCATAGTGAAAGAAAGGCCTGTTCTAAGCCCAGCAGGGGCAAGCACAGACTGGGGCTTGGTGGTCAGACTCCCACAGCAAAAGGGAGCAGTGGCTCACGGGGTGTCTGTCTGAGCAGCTGCACCCCCATCCTGTGTGCACCTCACACCGTGTGTCAGAACCAGGGGCACCAGGACCACAAAATCAGGTTGGATGAACATCCTTAAATCACAGGTGCTTTATAATAAAGCTGAGCATATTTTTTTAATAGAGCTAGATTCACCCACAGGTGATAACAGCAATCCCACACTCACTCCTGTGGTGTAACAGTCTGCTCCAGCAGCACACGGAGCTGCACGAGTTCTGGGTGACTCCAAACAACCAGCCTTGGTGGTATTTTCCCAAACGTGCTTGCACACACACACAGCTCTATTGCAGGCATTATTTCAGTAATAGCATAATTGTGCAAAATATGTAAGCATTTTCTGTAATTGTATAATCAGCATGTAATTACATAGAGGAGAAAATATAAACATTTATTAAACAGGTGAATGCATTTATTATTCAAATATAAATTCAGTGGTAACTGAAACTGAGCCAGTCTGTACCTCTGTGTGTAATTAATAGAAGATTGGAATTAAATATGTTGTAATTGTATAAATACCTGATACACCTGAGGTCACCTTTGGACAAAGACTAAGAGATCACAGTGACAGCACACGATCATCAGAAGATGGCAGAGGTGCAGCTGCATGAGAAGCCTGGCTCGAGGGAGTTTGAGGGATTTCTCTCTCTCCTCTGCTGAGAAATGAACAGCAGTAACAAAAGGAAATAGTTGGAGCTTCTGTGGTGCAGCTGCAGGGTGAGCCCTCCTGATGCAAAGAGACCACAGTGCCTGACTCTAGAGATTATGAAATCTCTGTCTGGACCTCTTAGACCCAACAACCTGACCTGATAAAAGGCAGTACAGAAATTCTGAAGGAAACGCTGTTAGATCTTTGACCTCCTTTCGCTCCTGCTTCTCCTGACGTCAGCCGTAGTCGGCCACTGGAGGCAAAATTAGGCCTCTAGGGTTTTATGTCTCATTTAGAAGAGCCATATTCCAGAAAAACAAACCCATCAGCCCAAGCACCTTCCAAAATAAGTATTTTTTTATATGGAATGGCTCAGGGATTCAGCCTTCACCAAGGACTGTGCTTCGATCACAGATGGGATCTTGGGAACTGCACTAAATCACAGATGGTATATTTCTTCCTATAATTCACAAAATGGGCTATTTCCACTGCTTGCTGGGGGTTTTTTCCCTTCTCTGATTTTTATATTTTGCATATGGCAATTGCAAACATGGCTACAATTTTTTAAAAGGGCCCTTGAAAACATTTTATTTTAATGATGCCTGTAATCTTTTCCTGTTCAGTAAATCTAACACCAAAATATCAATCTTTCCAGAAATTAAAACACACTTAATTTTAATAGGATTGCATTTATGCTTTATATGCCTTGCTTATTTATCTTCTGTGTCATTTCTGTTTTCTTGGATAAGCTCAACATTCCCTTGTTATCTCTTGAAATACTGCATCAGGCACAAGTTACTGCCTAGACTGAGACAGAGCAGCTCCTGCTGCTGCCCACTCACGGGCCACAGGCAACTGGTGGATCCCACACTCCTACTCCTTACAGCCTGTGATATCTTAATCCTGACCCAGGGCCAGCTAAAGACAGCAGCATTGCCCAAACCCACCCAATCCCTTCTTGTGCTTGGCTGGGGTGATGTATTTCAGCACTTTCTAAAATCTCTGTGCAGTCAGGAAGAGGATGGAAGGAGGGAAAGGGGGGAAGGGAGAAAGGAGCACCCCTGGCACATCACATTCTTTGGAGAAGCCTCCCTCTCTCTCTCTCTGTTGTCTATGGAGGGAGCCTAAGGCAGGCAGGTACTTCACCAAAGTTGGAAAAGGGAAAGGAATTTGGACATCCTCCAAACAACTTAGTCTTAAAACAACAGATGGAAACAGAGAGATATGGGGGTCCATGAGCAGTCAATGGCATTGTGATAGGAGTTTGCATAATACATGCCCAGCTCTGCACATCAGTGCATCTCCTTTTTCTGGATGCTAAGTGACAGCAAAAAAAAGCCAAAATTACATCTAATACTTTCCTGAAATTGCTTCATTGCTTTTCCATGTAAACTGCTGCTATAGCTGGCACAGTTTTTATTTGTTTGCTGGTAGGAGAGGAGGACAGCCTATACAATCTGAGCAAGAGAAAAGGCAGCTATGAGTAAACCTTTCTGTTCAGCCACAACCCAAAAAGATTTAGAGCTCCACATGTTAATATCAGCACAGTAACAACTGGGCTCCTACCAGCATCACACTGAGATCCAATCTCTGAGGATCCTCTTCTATATCCATTTAACTTCTCCACCTCATTTGCTTTCACAAGATGCTCAAATGCTGTTGTCATTTTGTTTCTGTTTTGTATTTACTGATGTTATCAAATATTACACTTCAGTGGAGGGTAATCTAGAGAGCATTAAATGTCCTCTTCAGTACTGAGCTGTTCTAACACCCATGTGCCAGTCATGAAGCTGAACAGCAAATCAAACTAAGATTCCATGCAAGACAAGGGCAATCTTTCTGAATCAGTCTTTTCAGGAATATTTTTAATTCACTCTAAATCAGGATTTAATAATCCTTCAGCACTGGTAAGAGATCAGGATGGCAATGACACCTAATCACACTGTAGTAGGTGTTTGAGAGCTCTAGACTGTCAGGGAATGCCCCAACAATCCCCTGGGGTCACAAATCCTGATTTTGATCCACACAACAGCAGCTCCAAATCCCACCATCAGCACTTGCACCTCAGATGTGATCACACTTATTAGTATGATCTAATTGTGCAAAATTCACAACCTCACTTCAAATCCTTGCCAACACTCTCAGTGTATCTCGGTGGGACCCTCCCACTGCCTTTTTTAGGGGAAAATTCATGTCTAACACAAGGTCCCAGAGGGGCGAGGCCATCTCAGATCCTGCAGCAGCCACCCACAAAAACTCACAACAGACAAAAACCAACATGGTCCCCCCATACAGGTTGGAGCAAAGACCCAGTGACCCATCTGTGATGGCTCCAGTGCTGCTGGCAGGTAAATTGACAGCCAGCTCATGAGATGGTCTCCTGCTTTCTGTCAATCAGAAATAGGGACTTCTTGGATTAGGAGCTGCTTCTGGCCAACCATGTTTTGTGGTCAGGAGATCATCTTCCCTCCCCTCCCTTTGCTCCTCATTTAACATATTTCTGTTGTTTGCCTCAGAATTTTTCCACAGCCTTCCATGACTTGTCCCACTATTTAAATACACATGGTATGAAATAACATTTATTTCTGAGAGGGACTCCATTCTATCCTGCTAAAGCATCCACTTTCCCCAGTCTTCCTCAGGTAGAAGTGGTGCTGGACTACCAATCTGGTTGCCTTTTGGCTAACAAGGTGAGAAAAGACAGGAAGGTGGGCAGGCATCTCTATTTTCCACAGATCCAAGAGGATAAGTTACTAGTGAAAAGTGGTGTGTGAAGGGTATTATTGTGACTCTCTCTGAAATGTGCCCATAAGGGAGCTCCACAGCTGGAGTGGATACTGCTCTCAGAATTTAATGCCCAAACCCTCTCCCATTCAGCCTTTATGAGGGTGAAGTGGTTATGAGCCTAAACGTTTTAGATGCAGTGAGTTTGTAGTCATGCCACACATGATTTAGTGAATAACTGATGCAAGGCAAAAAGATGGCAGAGCTCTGGGATCTAACAGCTGTGCAAACAGGCTAGAGAATTTAAAATTCAGGAAGCTGTATCTCCAGGAAAGCATTTAAAGGAAAAAAAAATCCCTAGTGCCACATCTGGTGGCATCAAATTGTCATTATGACATGGTATTTAAGATGATTTAATGGGTTTATTGCTGAGTAAGAACCTTGGAGTTTGCTTAAACTACTGTGCATTAAAAGGATGTAACTCTTTAAATGATATTCTGACAAAGTACTGCCTAAAGAGTTCATTATGTTCCAGGAACTCACTTGTATGTACATTAGCATGTGTGTGTATGGAAGTAAAGAGATCAGTAGACAGAAATTTGATTGAGAGCTGCACATCTCCACACACATGTATTTAATGATACTTTACACAGCCTCACGTGTTGTGAGATACCTTGAAAAATTCATTCACTCCCTCTCTGCCTCTACCTCCTACACATCATACATCCATACAGCAGGCAAGATTTCTGTCCACCTTAATTACTTCTCCACTTAGGGCACTGAATCAATGGGTGGTTTTGAAACAAAGGATTCAGCTACTAAAAACAGCCTGGGAAAGTGCCTGGGAAAGGTTACTGATTATAGACAGCTTCTAAGAAAAGGTGTCCAGAAAAAGAAAAGGTATCTCTGTTCTTGCTGAATATTTTTTATGTGACTTAGTGTTTCTCTCACCTTTAGTTCCCAGAACAGTTCTCATTTCCTCTGAATGTTCTGACTTCTTATCTCAAACCCTTTCAGCTTGTTGATTTTAAATTCAATCTGGTTAATTCAAATTCAGGGCACGCTGCTCCTGAAGTCTTTCACCATTTCTGATTGCACAGAACAGGGCTGTTAATGCTATGGGGTTTTGTCAGCCAGGAACAGCGCAAACTTCCTTTTACACTTCTCCTTTCACATTAGATTGACACGACACATCCTGGCCCAGTCAGGCAATCTTGTGTTGGGTGTCTCTCACAGGGGGCTCTCTCTCCACTGAATCAGAGAACCACAGAATGGTTTGGGTTCAAGGGGCCTTAGAGAGCATCTTGCACCAACCTCCCTGCCGTGGGCAGGGACAGCTTCCACTATCCCAGGGTGCTCCAAGCCCTGTCCAGCCTGGCCTTGGGCACTTCCAGGGATGAGGCAGCCACAGCTGCTCTGGGCACCATGTTCAGATGCCTCAAGTGAACAATGAGGACCACCACCTGTGAAATTGTATCATGGAGCACGTTTGTCCAACCAGACAAATTCTTGAATATTTCCATCAAGTCACCATGAGCTTCTCCATCCTCTGTGGAAATTTTCCACCATTCATGCATTTGCCTCTTTGCACATGAGTAAACTGTCAAAGCACAGTTCTGCCTCTGGTAGTCAACCACATGTGCACAGAACAGGGAAATAAAAAAAGCAGTTCTGCTCTGTTCTAGGCTGATTTTGCTCTTTAGACAGCAGAAGTGGCCTGGACAGGGTGAGATCAGAGCTCTGCAGGGACCTGCCTATGCTGCTGAGAAAGAGATGTGTCTGCTCCAAGGAGGCCTTCTGCTGCTGATCCCCTCCCTGTGATCCCCCCAACAGCTCAGGGCTCACTATTACCAACAATACATGTTGGTATTAAATTAAATTAAATTAAATTAAATTAAATACATGTGTGTGGAGATGTGCAGCTCTCAAAGTCCTGTAACACTTGGCTACCTGTTCACGACTCTGCCTCTATTTTCTATGTATCTATAACAACTTATATTTATTTTTCTTTCTTTTTTTCCCCTAGCAAAATCCACCCCTTACAAAGCAAGAGGGAAGCTGAAGTTTGTTCCTTCTGAAAGTCAGTTTCAATTCAAAATCAGAAGGGGTCTTCAACGGTCAAAGGGTCTTTTTTTCCTTTTTTTTTTTTAGGAAGGGTTTGATAGTGAATAATTGGAAGAGGGAAAAAAATCACCTCAGGTTGTATATTGCCACTTCCTCTTGCATCGTGGTTAATGCAAACCTTTGATTAGCCTGCTGAAGAGACCACACATTCAATAATTTGAAGCAAAAGGTTAATGGTGTTATTACAACTATTATCCCTTTTAAAATCATTATTCTCTTGTTTTTTATGTCTATATTACCTTCACCTTTCCATGAACCCACTTTACCAGCTGTTTCCCTCTGTCATAAAGTTTGCTGAACATCATCCTAGGAATAGGATAAATGCCATGTTTTATCAATCAAGCCTAAGGGAATTCTCAGCTTCTCATAACCCAAACTGTAAAGGGAGATTATTACAAAGTTTCTATTTTGATTTTTAAATTGGCCATGAGTGAAATACAGGCTTAATGTCAAGGTGCACAGTGTTGCAGTTATGACACCATTTTTCTTGGGAAGTTTTACACATCAGCCAAGTATGACAACTGAAGACTTAGAAGCAACTAATCAATTATCATTAATTTTAAATAGCTTCTTCACTTGAAGTACAAATAGTCTCTAGCAAAATATACAGAATGACTAAAATAAAGATAATGAAAACATGATGAAGGTGATAATCAGCCCCATTTCTAAAGCATCTTCCCAACTCAGCACCAAAATCCTACTGACTTTCAGGCAGACTTTTATCCCTCAAAGTCAAAAATGTGAATTAACTTCCTAAAAATTTTAGAGCGAGATTGATTTCTAAATCCATGGCATTGTCTCAAACGTATCTAAAAATCTTCCTTTTTTCTCCAGAGACACTAAGAGGATCCAGATTGCCTAACTTCAGTCTCCTCAAGTCAGTTGCTCCCTCAGCATTTGAACTAAATCCTTGCTCTCTGTAATTAACTTCCTGGTGCAGCTGTTTTACAGTTGGTATCTCCTGTCCTATCCATTTCTCCATTTCTCAGATCCTGTGGACACCAACAGCCAATGTCCCCATGAGTTACACACCCAGCCCAGGCTGGAACACTGGGCCTGGAAGAACTTGTATAAACAGAAGAAATTTCCAGTGAACCTAATTAAGTTTAAAAAATGAAGTGTGGTGGGAAATTAAAGGCCTTAAAACAATCAAATTTTGTAAGTGCTCAGACTTCATTATGCCAAATAAAATTATCACACTCTTCCTGGAATTTGAAAAGAATCTGTTAATGATAATGCCTCTACATGAAAATACATTCTTTACAGAATGGCAACAGTGCAGCATTTACTGAGCTCTTAGTAAAATAAATGAAGAGCTCTGTGATTGTGTCCTTTGAACACAGGAAAATACAGGTAGTGCATACTAATGTTTTCCAACAATAGTGTCAATCAGAAAAAAGCTGTGATCTCTGCAGATATTTAAGCAGAACAAAATGTAGGCTCTGCCTATGCTATTTTTATAATCATGGAGGCACAGCAGAAGTTAATGCCTGCATAACTTAGAGCATTGGTGGCAGCACAAGTGAGACATTTTCTTTTTTTTTAAATTTGGAACATTTTTGCTCCCAAGTTCTGAGTAGTAATTCATGATGAAGAAAGAGGAAAAATCTCCCACATGAAAGATGTAATAAGAAGCAAATTCCTACTACAAAAGCCCTGTGATTGACATGGTCTTGTCATTATCATTGAAAATAATCTTCTGGTGTGCTATAATGACAAGAGGATGTGTAATGTTATTCTGATACAAGAAAAGCCTGTGTACATTCATTGATCCAAAGAATTCTAATTCACCCTGTAGAGGAAGATAAGAATCACAGCAGCAGGCAGTTAAAAGTCCATCTAGCCCTATATCCTGGTTCTGACAATGCCTAATATTTCATATTTTAGAAAAAGAAACTGTAAAAATAGCTGCTTCACTGTGTGTATGTCTAAAAATGAACAGTATTAATGATGTATTTTTATCTCTCAGGCTTTTCACAGCCAGATGACCACTGGTGGCTTCCACAACAACAGTTAACACAGCAAGTGAGTTTGATGTGTTCTCTTCTCCTTTTATACATTTATATTTACACATATAGGTATAGGTGCATGGCCATAACACACAGATGCATGCAATAACTGAAATTATAAACTCCTAACCTTTTCTTATATCTCAGGATATGTTGTGTACTTTAGTTTAAAAAAAGGAAATACAGGTTTAACGAGCCATGACTAGTTTAGCTGTTTCATTTCTGTTTTAATCACAGCTTGAACTGGTTACTGAAACACTTCTCCAGGAAATGTTGAAATATTTTTAAATGTGGTTAAACCACTAACTGTTTTAAAAAGTCACCAGCTTAAGCACAGACTCCTGGATTTTGGGAAATGGGCCTCATAATAGGAGGCATAAAAGGTTCCAGTTCTTCAGCTTATCAAAGGAAAGGTTGAGAGGGTGATAACTCTTGATAAGCATCTAGAAAAAGTCTGTAAAGGGAATGATTCAACCTCATACCAAATAGCAAAAAAAAATTAAGAATTTACAATTTAGAAAACAGTAATTTCCACCTGGAATTAAGACACCATTGCCTTGAAGTAAGATGGAAAACAACAGCAGGGACTGGGCAGAATGTGTTGCCATGTCTGGGCACCTTTATGGCAAGATTCGACATCTTTCTAGGATGCTCTGCTTCAGTGTTTGTGAGAGTCTTTGTTCGTAGGCACATGTAGGGGGAGCAAGATGTGACTCAAAGTCCTGGTCTGCACAGGGCCAATGAAAAGATTTGGGAAAGATTCAGTGTCACTTCCACCATGGGACATGCTCATGGAAGGTACAGCTCTACCCTAAGACAATCATTTTAATCAGATTCCAGGCCTTGCAGCATCAGCTGTTTACCCATAAATATAAGAAGATTTTTTCCTCCCCAGAGGTGCCATTCAGCTCCATGTCTTCTCTGCGACACAAAGAATGTCCTTGGTGGATCCAATGACATGCCTTACTTATGGGTCCAAGGTTATTCTGGTCACCAAATTTTAGGGAAAGGTTGCTAAAAAGTTGGATTGTTTTGGGATGGCCATACTTTTCTGCCTTCTTCTGCTGTCCAGGGTTAATCTCCGTCTACACACCCCTCACCAATGACAGTGTCCTGCTTTACTTGTTCCCCTCCTGTGGCAAACACTGCTTATAAGGGCTAAAATTCAGCCTTGGGGTTTAAGCTTGAGAAAAAGCATGCAAGGAAAACTTGTAGTTCTAGTAGCAGCTTGTGATCCTGGGTTAGCTTCACTAGATGGACCTAACAAAGCAGTTACTATGAAACTCCAAACCCGCCCACAGTGTTGTGAGAAAAAAGATTCCACATCCTGAAGAAACTTTGGCTACTCCAGGCATAGCAGGTTCAGCATGTGAATGCATTTGTACAACTTTCCTAACATCATCCTTTCTCTCTTAATATCCCACAATCTGACATCAGGCTGGAGCACCTGACAACACACGGATCATAAGGACAGAATCACACCATGTCTACATCTCAAATCATGCTGAAATAGCAGCAAAAGCTGAATGACCCTGTTCCAAGTAAAAGCACACATTCCCATCAGCAAAGCTCCACTGTGATCCTAGGCTGCTCCCTGTGCTGCCCATCATTTATGTTATCTCAGGCTGCTGACTCCACTTTCCATGCATTGTAGCTCTTCCTCTACATTCCCTTTTGGCATAAAGCACTCCATTATCTCCATTTTCTGCTGAGGTAATACCTTTCCTAAGCCTGGGCAACAACAACAGCTCAGATTGTGAAAAAAAGGCCTCATGTGGAGCACCTCTGCATCTGCAATTGCTGTGTTGCTAAACCATGTCACAAAGGTGATGGCTTCACCCACATGCTTCCAGTAAATATCTCACTTGGAGCAATCTTTACAAAGATTCTGGATATGCCACCTGCATTTTCTCAGAGTTATGATCCACATCCTTGCTTGGTGTGAACTCATAAGGCTGAAGTGGCACCACAAGGCTCACATTCCTGTTTACAGGAATGCTCTGCCAAAAGGTGAGTTCAGATCCAGGCATGCATTTCCCTTCAGTGTGAGGTTTCCTGGTATGAGATTCAGGTTCATCCCAAGTTCAATTTTTTTCAGTTTAAATTTTTTTTTTCAAAAAAAGCACTTCACAAAGACCTCAAACCCTCAAATTACAGCCCATACAAGGAACCAGCTAAAGCAGCACATAACTAAGAACCCAAACGAGTCTGTTAATTCCCCTTTCCTTTTCTGGCTTCATGCCCTTGAGCTGGAACTCCAAAACACAATCCACACATGAATAATGCAGCTGCTGTTTAAGAGTTGATTCAACAACAGAAATTTGTATCCTCTCTCCATGTCAGATATTTATAGGAATATTCCTGACCACCTTGCTTTGAAGTCTCTAAAATGCAGAGGGGTACATGATACAATTGTAGGAAGCTCTTCCTCCAGAGGAGCACTTCCAGAGGGCCACTCTAATTGTGCAGGAGCCACAACCCCAATAAATCTTTCTGTCCTCAGGGGACAGCAGGATGAAGAGATGTTCTAACCACATCCATTATTTTTCTCTACTCACACTCCTTGCAAAACCTATAGCAGCTGTAAACATCCAAAACCACCCTGGAGCAGTCCTCTGCTGCCCAGCTGAGTGCTGGATTTAGATCACTTTTATATGCAGGAATGAGCTGTAACAGATCCTGCACTCTGAATCACTATATAAATATTTAAGTAAACAACAGGTCACTCGAGTGTTTTCTTTACCAGCACATGAAACAACAGGATGGTCCATCATGTGCTGGGATGCAATCCTGGTGCACGGAACTGACACACTGGGGACATTTATCCTGTGGGCCTGCTTGGTGCTGCCACCTCATGAGGTGACAGAGAAGGTCCTGGCTCTTTAGAAAGGACCCTCTGCAGCTTGCACCACCTTTCCCTCTGCCCCAGCCTCCTGAGGCAGGGATGGGACACACCTCTCCCAGCCCTAGGAAGGTAAGGATGGGATGTGTGGCAGTTGTGTGAGCCAATGACTCAGTGCAGAGCCGTGATGGTTTGGTTCTCTGTCATCAGCCTCGTGCAACCTACTCTGTCCTTCCTCTGCCTCAGATTTTTACACGCAGTCCCCTACACTCATGTGTGATTTTCCATTTTCCAGACATAACCTTGAACTCAGATTGGTCTTTTGGCCTTCAAGGCAATTGTGCTTTGTCGAACTGGGCTCTGTGAACTAACAGCTGCCCAGATAAAACCCTCAGATTACTGGGAAAGTACCTCAGAATTTGCTTTTCTCAATGTACCACATACAGCACAACCCTTAAAAATATCCATCCTGGTGCTTTACTCACTGGCTATAGTGACACATCAGACTAGCTGGGCAGCATCACTTAGAAAAGCATCTCTGGCTCCTCTCAATCTCCTCTCTGTAAATGTCACTTAATTGTCTAAGAAAAATTTGGCTGACCTTTCAATTACTGGTAATAGAATAAAAGCAATAAAAGACTGTCCATGACAGCAAGTGTCACCAGCACCCATTCGTTGCCTTCTTGTGCTGATTGGGAGGCCAGGGAGAATTCATGCTCCACTCAGGGCTGCGTTTCTGGCACAGTGCTGATAAAGGAACTTGCTGGTAAAAGGCCAGGAACTAGGGAAAGAAAGGAATTGTCTCTCATGCCTCCCTGTCCTGACTCCATAAACAACTCCAGAATGAGGATTTCTGGGTATCTGGGAAAACAAAAGGCCTTATATTCTGAGGGCTTTTGTGGAACTCCAGAGCCTGCAATGTCTGCTTTCAGGGGTAAACATTGCTTTCAGCCAACTGCTTCCTAACATCTGTCAGAGCCACTGAGATAGTTGAAATTCTTTGCAGATAAAGGATGAGGTAAAGGGACAAATCCCCCCCTCCCACGCAGAAAAGTCAGGATTTGCATACTGTTCACCCACACACATCCTGGCTCATGGCTCTTCCATGGAACTCAGCTGCAGCTCAGACACTGGGGTTTTGCCCCTTGTGTTTGGTACTGGCTAAGAAAGATGCTTGAATGGATGTTAAAGCACAACAATCTCAAATAAGAACTGCAATTTGTAAATTAGCTGTTAGCAGCTCATAAACACTTCCCCAAGTCCTCTTCCAGTAGCAGAAATAGCTCTTCACTCTCTAAACTGCCAGGCTGGTAAGAACAGAAAGGCTTAGTTGGCAAACTCCTGGTGCCTGACTCATGATGAAGAGCTGTGTCTCAGCTCCCCTCAAGCAGGAAGAAGACAGCAAATACTCATCAAGTTTCTCACTTCCTTCCCAGTTACAGCTTGGGTCTTGGAAAACAGAAACCTTCTTGGCACAAGAAGCTGTTACTGAGACCATTTCTTATCTTATATCTTCCACCAAAAAAAAAAGGTTATTTACATATTGTGTGTCCTTGCCGTTGTGGAAAGTTGGAATCAATTCCACACTTTCCAAAACTCTTCTGGCAGGTTCAAGCCCTGATAGCCCTGTTTTCAACATGTGCACTGAAATGAGTTTAAATAGAATTACTGCATGTAGAAACTATCCATCTGAATTCAGTGACCTGACCATAGCAGTCATTTCTAAATTAACCAGGAGAACCAGGATAGTACCAGTTACTGTAGGAAGATGTTCTCCTGCTTCCTTTCCCTTCATGATGAGTCTGTGATTATTGCTAGAGCTGTTCACAGCTTTGTGGATACTCTCCAATGAGACCTTTCTTTGTGTATTCTTTACTCTTACAAGCTAATTTTTGCATTATCTAAATTTTCAGGCAGCTCTTTCTAACATAGTCCTGAATAAAGCAGCAAAATGAGTGGAATGAAACATAATCAAGCATGTTAATATATCTCTTGCTCTGTCACACCTACTCCCACACTCAGATAACCAGGCACACACAAACACCCACGCTGTGAGTGTTCATCTCCTCTTTCTTCCTTCCTTCTGGCTTGTCAGAGACTAAAATAGTCATGTGGTGGTTTCCACCATTCATGCTACAACGTCACCCTGTGGGTCAGTTAAAATGCCTCAAACACCACAAAGATGGGTAGATGAGAAAACTAATCACTCCATGATAATTATAACAAGTCCCAGTTTTTTGATTCTTGTTGGAAAAAAAAGATATATTAAAGGGCAAAGAAACATCTGGAACAAGTATCACCTGACTGTGACAGAATGTGCCTATTAACTGTGTCCTCTACAGGCTAATTGCTGGAGTTACTGAAGCCTCCCAGCTCTCTCTAATTCTGGGTAATGTTTTGTTTCATAAGCAATTTGCCATGTTTATTCATTTCCCTATCTAGCTCATTTGCACTTGCAAAGAATGAAAGGGAGGCAATGTTTGAATGGTCGCATAAACCCATAAGAGAATTAATTACTTTTATACAGGATCTAATTCATGCAGGAAAAAGGGAGTTGTGGGATTCAGATTTTTTTTTTCCCCTCTGTATCATACTCTCAAAAATCAGTCTGCACACACACATATTATACCTAATGAAATTCATCAAATAAGCAAATATTCAATGTGCACATCCAAGCATGGTCTCTTGGCTGACTACAAAACTAACCTGATACTTGTCAATGTGAAAAATCGTATACAAGAAAAAGATTGATGCAAAGCTAACCATGTCTGAGTTTAATTGAACTTAGAAAAATACCAAAATAGCACAATTTTATACACCACAATTCCCAACTACAATGCAACATTTGCAGTTTCTGTAAAGAATTATTTCAAATGCACAAAGGGATGTGAATAGGCAACATTTCTTTAAATATTCAAACAACCATCATCATAACAGAGTTATTTTCCTTACATAATTTCCATCATGAGCTGGAAAATGCATGGCCAAAGGTTGAAATAAAGCTCATGAGTTCACCCCACGTGTAAGCACATTCCTTTTCCCCAGGTCACTATTGATTAACGTGGATGTGTGTATGAACCTGTAGCCAACAAAAAGCATTCCAAAGGCCTACCTGGCTCTTGGCAAGTTCCTCACAGAAGGAACTCTCAATAGGAGGGTCCTACATGGGACCCACAGGTGTTCTGAGGAAACCTGGATTTACCTCAGTGGCTATTTATTTAAAAGCCAAGGGCCGAAGACAAGTTTTGCTAATTTCAGTAATTAACTGAGTCAGCTGGGAAGCACCAGGCTGGTGTTTTGCAGAGCCCCAGAGGGATGGAGGAATGCAGGAAGATGCAGCTGTCAGAAGCTTCAAGCAGGCAGGTGACGGAGCAGGAAATGACTCCTCGGTCACCCGTGGAAAAGCCGGCAGATCACCCACCGCACACACCGCCTGGGAGATGCTCTGCTGTCAGCTTGGGCCACCGTAAAACACCACGAGGCCAAGAGCAGCATTAATTGCAGTATGTGTCCAGTAGAACCGAAGCATTTTGGTTTGCAGCATGTCTCGGACTGGCTGGAGGTGGGCGCGGAGCTGCCGCAGCCTCAGCGTGGTGGGAATGATGATCGTGGCCGCGCCCACCCAGCGCCTCAGACATACTCACCACTCTTCCACTGTTTGCAGGGGTTTCCTAAGCTTCTGCTTCTAAACATTACAGCAAAGCTTTGCATTTATTCTTTATTCTATCTCCCAAGTGTAACCTGTGGATGATGTGCTCGGGTGGGACAGCACGCAGCAGGGTACACCCATTTCGCTGCCCAGGTACCAAGCGGGGCTGTAAGAGCAAGTTCCTGAACCAGGGAGCTTTTTGCTTTATAATGCGCAGAAACGCACAGTATTTGTGTGGGCACGAGGTTTCCACGCTGTCCAGGATGGCTCATTTAGAGCTAAACCCCTTCACCTCCTGCCCTTCAGTGGGGTGAAAAAGGGCTTCACACGGGCAGGTAACCTCCAAGCAAAGCGCGGGCGGGAACAGCAGCACCACATCGCTTTTCCATATTTAACAGTCCGAGCCAGCCCGGCTGTCAGCGGGAGAGGCTGAGACCGACCCAGAGCGCCGCGCTGCCTCCCTCTCTCCCACGACAGCACCCGAGGGACACCGACAGACAAGGTTTCCCCTCAGCGCGGGGTCACCAAGGGCACACGGCTTTCCCACAGCACTGGGAGGGCGGGCAGAGACCAGAGGAGGCGCGGAAGGGAGGGACAGGAGCCCGGAGCCGCCGCCCGGGGCCCGTCAC
>VXBC01002319.1:292583-468814 GCA_013399945.1 Ploceus nigricollis
GGGGGAGGCGGAGGGGGGAACGCTCCGGGTGGAAATGGGCACCGGCGCCCGAAGGAACGGGCAGCGGCCGCGGGTGGCGGGGCAGCGGCAGGACAGCGCTGCCGCGGCGCTCATCCTGTGCCCGGGGAGGATCGCTGCCTCATCCGCGGCCGCGCCATTCCCTGTGTGGGGGCTGAACAGCGCCGAGCGGGACTGGAATAAAATAAAATCCGCAGCTCGATTCCCTGCGCTGTGTGGGTGTCGTGCAGAGGTTCAGCCCTTCCCTGGGCTCCATCGGGCCCCTCCGCGCTGGGTGTGCGGTACAAACAGCTCCTGGGAAGCTGCCGTGGAAGACCCTGGAAGCAGCCAGGCTCATCCAATGGATTAAGGAGGCAGAGGAAGCTCGTTGTGGCAGAGCTCTGTCACTCAGACACTGCAGCAATATGGCAGCGTTGAAAAAAAATTAAAGACAGAACGACGGCGTTTCGTTCTGTAAGGGTGAAACGCAGCTCAGGCTGACCTGTAGGGAAAGGAGATTTAGGCCTTGTAAATTGTGTAACAGTAGGCCCTATATTAATAAATTGGGAGCTCATGTATTTTATAGTATTTCTTCATGCTGACCTTAAATTGCAGGTTTTTTTGGCACTGAAGTTAGTTTAATTGTTAATTGGAAAAGAAATCCAGTTAATTGCTGTCCTGCTGAAAAGAAACTTACTTTATGCTTTGTAGAAGCCATTTTGGATTAGAAATTGGCCAGAGTCCTGAACTGAATCTCAAGGTCTCCCATGTTTCCTTGATTTTTTGTTTTTCATTGAAATCACATCCCAGCATAAATAAAGTATGGGCCACAGTCCAGAACCCACTGGGATCAATAAAAACTTCTTGTATCTGGGTGTTTCCATACATAAATAATTTATAAAAGTGTCTGCTTTGTTCTGTTTCTGGAATAACTAAAACATACTATGCATTCTTGTCCTACAGGTGAGGAAAACTTAATTCTTCTAGATGGAAGACACGAATTTCCGTTCAGCTTTCAGCTCCCTCAAGAGTAAGTTCAGTAATCCAACCTGAAGGGATTGTGCTGGATGCTGCTTGTAGTGGAACATTAACTTAATGTAGTTTGACTTGTGTTTTTTTTTAGTATCAGCTTTATATGTTTGTCTTAATCAAGCACTGCACAGACAGGCCTTGTTTGCTTCAGCTTCCCCAAGGCCCTAAAAGTACAAGCTGTAAATTGGGAAACGTTGATGTGTGCAGGAAGTGTTAATGTTTGGAGCTGAATTATTAATTGACAGTAATGGTTTTATGACTGCTTGTTTCAGACCTCTGGTGACCTCTTTTACTGGGAAGTATGGCAGTATCCAGTACTATGTGAAAGCAGTTCTGGAGAGGCCTGCTGTGCCTGACCAGAGTGTGCAGACAGAGCTGCAGATCATCAGCCATATCGATGTCAGCTCACCAGCTCTCTTGGTAAGAGGGTCCCCCACTTCTCCTCCCCCCTGTAAAACCAGCTGCAAATAAACCATTTCCAAGCAGCATTCACATCCAGCCATAACCCTTCCCATGTTATTGCAGAGCATCATTTTCTGACTTCTGAAAGCATATAAGCTCCCTAAGCTTTTCTCTATAAATAGATTATCTTAGGTTGTGTGAATAGCAAACAGAGTGGCTTTTTTAATACCATTGATTACATCCCTGCTGGCAGAGATGCTCCTGCCAAAAAGTCAGGCAGCCTTCAGATGCATAAATAAGGCTTAATAATAGTAATGTATGTGTGCAGAGTAGTTACTCTTACCAGTGCAACTACATTCACAGGGCTGCAGTGTCCTAAACTCTACAATAATAGTAGGTTGAGGAGCAGTAATTAGAGAAGAGTATTAATCATGCCCAGCCTGTCATTTAGGCTCTGGCCATTATGTTACGTATCCCTGCATTTTGCATGTCGTTTTCTAACATGAAGTGTGTGCATGCAGCTGCTCCAGAGATCCTTTCAGTTATTTCCCTGTGACAGATTTGGCCACATTAAAGCATTGAGTTTTTAATAATCACTGGAAATACTGTAGAGTAATAAGAAAGATCAGGCATTAAGTAATGAGTAAATAGGCAAGATGGAAGCTAATGAGCTGGATTCTTTTATCTCAACCCATATTATGAAAATAATATAAAATTATACCTTGCACTTTCATGATAGCAACTGGATCTAAATGGTTATTCATTTAAATATGAATGAGTAATTTCTATTTTATTTAAAATGGTAGGATAATTTTAACATCATGACGTGAACATAGAAAAGAGATGTTTTGAGCAGGCTTTTTTCCCCCCTCATTACATGCTTACATTTTAATCCATTCTAGACAGAACTTAGGGTATTTTGGCAGTGACATCTGTAAGCAGAATAGTCTTTCTATTCAGTAGTTAGGAGTTTGAAGGCATCATACCCACGTTCTCTAAGGACAAAGCAGACTATAGGTTATTGCACAGAAGAGGCCTGTAGGACACATCAGGAAGGCAGTGCCAGCCTTAATGGATTCCAAGGCTACCACCAAAAGTGCAAAACAACAGGGGTTTTTTCATTATAATAAAGAAAATACAAAAGCAATTTGCATTATTTTATTGACTGTCACTGCCCAGTAAATCATTTTGAGTAGCTTTGATCCTGGTTTGGACACTTGACATGTGTGCTTGTGAGTTTATTCTAATGAAAACGTTACAGGCAGTGTAAATGTCATCCAATGTGACAGTCCTTGCATAATTAAGATGGTTTTTGTCATGCCTCTATATTTTTGGGGTTGGGTTTTGTGGCTTGCAAGTAATGAAGGTGCATCCCTTAGCCCAGTGTCTACATATATTTATCCTTTCCTAAAGATACAAAAGTAAAAAAATTACCTGCTTAACTGTTAGTTGTTTGCAGATAAAATTAATTCTGCATTCTTCTGCACTGAGAAACGTGGAGATAAACACCACAGTATTCCATGAGACTTTTAAAAGTTCATTTTGAAGACAAAGCACATACAAAGACACACCGGTCTGTTACTTAGTACAGTCTAAATACAGACTGGGATTTAAAAAGAGAAATGTTCAGATTGCCAAAGCTTGGTTCCATTTCACATGGTGGCAAGAACTACAGTTGCACTGAGCAGTTTGGGGATTCAGATCACGTGGATTTTAGAGCTGGGTTGCAATGATTGATATGCATAACACTAAACTGCAAGTGATTGAGAGCTTTATCCCATAAAATGAAAAATACTCTATATTTTATAGACACCTGTTCTAAGAAGTCAGGAGAAGATGGTTGGCTGTTGGTTTTTCACCTCTGGGCCAGTGTCTCTCAGTGCCAAAATTGAGAGGAAGGGATACTGTAATGGTAAGAATAGTTATCTTAAAAAAGTGAATACTAAGCATCTAATAGGTTGGAATTTTTTTTATCTCAGTGAAGCCAACACTTTGTAGTTCAAAGAATACTTCTGTTCAATAGAAGTAAAATTAAAAGATCCATGAGTAAATTAAGATCCATATGAATTTCATTTTTTAAAAAGTCATCTTACCTTTCCCCTGGGGAATATAAATTGAAAGGAAGTCCTGTTAATAACCTTATGGAAAATCCATGTACATTTCTGTGTAAAGAACAACAAATTGTTTTTATCTGGGATGAAATACTTAACTGGGATGTAATTAGGTTTTTACATCCTATTTTTGTAAGTTTACACTTTGGTAAGAATGAGCTTTAGCAGCTTCTTCTTCATCTTGATAACATTAGATACATTGAGAAAATAAAACATCCTGAAATTCATTTAGTGCTATATAAAAGGAAGATTGGGGTGTAATTTGCAAATAAAGCTTTTATAGCTTGTTCATATTATGCTTAATGTTTCAAAATGAATCATTGTTTATGTGTAAAACATAGTAGGTGGCTATAATTTTGCCTGGATAGCACTCTGAAAAAAATAAACTGGCTTGAGGAAACTTACCAAGTATTGTTCTCATAACACTGCAGATGATGTACGTGCTGTGTAACATGCTTTGATACTCCCAGAGGAAAGTTGGTAAATACCAATTATTCATTGGACTTTTTCTGTCTCTAAGGGGAAGCCATCCCAATCTATGCAGAAATTGAGAACTGCTCTTCTCGTTTGATTGTTCCAAAAGCTGCCATTTTCCAAACACAAACTTACCTGGCCAGTGGGAAGACAAAAACCTTCCGTCAGATGGTTGCCAATGTCCGAGGAAACCACATTGCCTCTGGGAGTACAGATACCTGGAATGGGAAAACTCTGAAAATCCCACCTGTATCCCCATCTATACTTGACTGCTGCATTATTAGAGTAGAATATTCATTAGCTGTAAGTATTGGGCTTTCAAATGTACAAACTTTAGATATTGCATTCAATTGGGAACAGAAGAATTTACTGAGTAGCTGTTAGGTTTTTAACTTGGGAACTACAATAAATAAAATCTAGAGGAAAGTGTCCCAGCCCGTGGTGGGGGGTTAGATGATCTTTAAGATCATTTCTAACGCACACCATTCTATGACTCTACAAAAAATAAATATCAACCACATACATGAGTGACTAAAGGTCATAAAGAGATTCTGAGATGGAAAGATGGTAATAATGTGGAAAAGGGAGAAATGTTTCTGAGGAAGAAGCAGCTTAGTTTCAGACATGCAAGGATTGTTTTGGGAAAGCATTTCAAGCTGAATGGGGTCCTCAAGTGATTCTTTCCAGAAATGGGAAGATAAGACTGAAAGTCAAGTGTGTAATTATGTTTGTCAAGATGGTTTTTATTTTTTAATGTTACTTAGAGACACGTTACAGAAAGAATTAAACTGCTGTATAATAAGGAAATCTGCCAGGGTATTAGCTAAGCATATCTAGGATGACAAAGCTCTTAATTTTTAAACTTGCAGTGTAGGGAGTAGGACAGTTTTTAAGAGCAGCATTCAATGGGGTCTCATGATGTTTTTTTCTTCTGTTTGGGGGTTGTCACATAGGTGTATATCCATATTCCTGGTGCTAAGAAATTGATGATTGAAATGCCTGTGGTGATTGGCACTATTCCATGTATTGGATTTTCAAGCAGAAACTCCAGCATTACCAGCCAGTTTAGTATGGATATGAGTTGGCTGGCATTGACCATGCCTGAACACCCTGAAGGTAATAAATACATATTGAACTGTCTCTAATCCAGCACAGCACTGTCTGCAGCAGATGGGTGCAGTGCCAGTTTAAGGGCACTGCCAGGGATGTAGGCAATGGAAGTATGACTCATAAAGTTCTTAAATTGAGATCCAAAACGATTGGTGAGGTTACCCCAACTCCAGCCTTCCTGAAGTCTCTCTGTACCCCATCTGACTGAAACAACTTCTGATGGTGGGAATATTCTACTCATTACGGAATATATCTTGATACAACACAGGCTTGCTGCTGGAGTTATCCTAAAAGCACAGCACTCTCTGTATTCCTGCTGAATCACCTGAGTTTACTGAAAAAATAATTTCAGTTACAGTATTTATGAGTTCAGTGCACTTCCAATACAGTTTTTGTGGTCCTGGATATACTGTAATGCAGATGTTCTTGCTGTGAGTGAGTGAATAGTTTGAAATATGACAGAAGCACCTCTTGTGTTTCAGCACCACCAAATTATGCTGATGTAGTGTCTGAGGAAGAGTTTTCCAGACATGTTCCTGCTTATCCACCTCCCATTGACTGTGAGGAACAGTTGTGTTGTCCTGTCTTTGCTTACATACAAGAGTTCCGGTTTCAGCCTCCACCTCTTTATTCAGAGGTAAGAAAATAAATAGCAGGTGGTGTTTTTATTGTCAGATGGCAAAAAAAAAACCCAAACACATACCTAAATGCAGGAATTGCAGGCAGTAATTGTTGTCTTTTTTCTCTCCTTAGATTGATCCACATCCAACTGATGTAGAAGAAGTTCAGCCCGTTTCATTCATGCTCTGAGGATTTGTAATGAGCATCATTGTGATGAATGTCTTAATCTTTCTGCTGCTTAAGCTGGTAGTGCAGCTAAAAAGGAAACAGTTTTCTTTTTCAAAACTTCAGCCTGTGTATGAGAAAAGTAAAGGAAAATGGAGAAGGAGGTATGAGCACGTTTGGTGATAAAAGAGAACCTGCTGGATTAGTCTGCACAGAGGATAACAGGGGAGCAGCTAAGCTTGGGATACTTGAGAAGTACCTGAAAATACTGAAACAAAATGCATCACTGAAATACTGAATGTTTTCCAAAAAGTGGATACACTACACAAAGTACGAGGAGGAGATGCGTGGATCTTCTGAAGCGAAAAGAATTTCTATTTTGTTTGCAATGCTCTGGAAGAATGTACATAGTGATGTCGAGAACTCCTGTAGTAGAACTGAATGTGGGGTAAGAAAACATTTCCAAAAGATTCCAGTGTTGAAGGGGCTTCAGCTTTGCACCGTCTGCATCCAAAAAAGGAACACTACTGCAACACAGAGCGAAGTCTTAACTTCATGTTTGATGGGAACCTGCCCTTCTCACGACTGCCAAGTGGTACTATTTCCTCATTCATCGTGATGCTGAGGACACCGTGGATGACAGAATGGCTATGACGCAATATTACAAAGGCAACCATTTCCTGAATGCAAGACACAAGTGTGGAACAAACAGTGAACTTTGAGATGAGCTTATGCACTATGCTTTCTTTCAAGGGATTTCTTAAGGGAATTACTCTAACCTCTTCTACTGTGAGTTCTTCTTCTGCATATTAAGCCTATGGATAGCATGATAAGGGGAAGCATGGCAAGGGAGAAACCTTTTGCCAGCAGCAGGTATACTTAGCAAAATGGACAATATTTATTTATTCAAAAGCCTTTATAAGCCTACCTCTGTTTTGGATATTTACTTACGGTCAGATTTGAGACCAAAAAAAGTCTTGTTAAAGCTCCAGTATACTTCAAGGTTCTAAAAGGGACCCTAAATGGTTTCTGTGGTTAGTGAATGAGATACAAGGTGTAGGGAGAGGTGTAAATATACCCAGAATAGACATAGCTTATAACTGAAGTGAAAGCAGACATCAGGGGAACAAAATCCTCTGGTAACGGCACAAAGCTTTTCATTACTCCTGCATTTTTGTCTAAAGATCTATTGTCAGGGGCTGCACTGGTCATTTGCTATCCATACTATATATGTTGGTGTGTTTCCTTGTTTGTTTTTGCTGTTTAATTTTGTTTTGGTGCAATATTTTAATGTTTCCTTCCTCAGGTCATTTAGAACAGTGAGAGTTTGTTGCTGCTAAGAGTGAAGGCACAGCATTTACTTGCCCTTCTGCTGCCTTCATTTAAAAGTAGAATGTTTGCTTCCTGCCAACCATCAATTGGGATCAGTAAACAATCACCAACAGATCACTTACAGGAGCAGAAAACAGCATTGTCAACATGCATGTTTACAGTCCTGTCTTTGAAATACAGGGGATTTTGGACTCCTAGAAATACTCCATATGTCTTACAGAAGGGTTTGGGGTTAAACCCCGGTGCTTCATGTGGTAAAACAGTGTATTTTCTGATAATTAGAAAAACAGCAATTCAGTTTCCTTCATTCCATCAATAACTGCAGTTTAAACAAAGCCTAAATGTTTTTTTATGAAATCTGTCTTCACTTGAGAAGCGGGGATTTTTCTACAGGCATACACGGATATATATTTTTAGCCTTCTTTTAGTTTAATTTCCTTACATTGTCTAATTTCTAGCACTTCACCTCAAATCCCTTTTGCATCAGTGTGAAAGACAGACTGGTGGAGATTCACATTTCCAAACTGCAGTTACTCCTTTCATTTGCAACATTCAGTATTGTCTTCTATAGCAAATGCAGCTTTAACCAAAATTTGAGTGCATGATTTAGAAAGGACATTCTAAAAATGATTATTTAAGTCTCAAGGTGTAGCTCTCATGCCTTTTTATTTATTTGAGGGCCTGCCCATACAATCAATGCAGGATTTTCATTCACATCATCTGGAAAGGGAATAAGCATCTTTTCCTTAAACAGATACCATTAGAGTCACTTGAAAAGTAATTTGGTCATGTAATAACTTGCATGGTAATAATTGAAAATATTAGCTTAAAGAACATTAGGTGCTTTTTTGGACTGTAATACCTGATAGGTGATGTGTGCTACCTGGTATAATCATGGTCAAGCAAACAGCAGTATGAAGGGTAAAGGTGTGCTTTTTTTTTTTTTTTCCTAAAATCTTTGAGTTGTTTTCTATTCTTTGCAGATAAACTGTGGCCTTAGATTGTTTGCTGCAAAAAAAGTCAACTATTACGTGTTTCTTAGGAAGCACACATAGCCCTTCAAAGGAGGGGTGAAAACCAGATTAAGTTCTGCTCTCTGGCACTTGGCTTAGTGCAGAAATTGATCCTTAAAAATAATTACTGTTTGCACAATAATAAGTTCAATATGCAGGGGCTTTGTTTTGATAACTGTGAAACAGTTTAAAAGAGACAAAATAAAAAAAGCTGTTTAACATACAGGAACATGATTGTATTTTGTACTAATGAATGAGCCCCATGGGTTCTTTGTTAATAAAAGTGTCAAATCTACATTGTGCTGTTCATCTCTGGTTTGGTGCTATGTCAAGAAATACCTGTATTCTACCCTACAGATCTCTAATTCTTCTCTGATCTGGGAATTATGCCTTCATCTGTCACTGTTTTAGTTCCCTGAACTATTCATAACCAAGAACTGGAACAAATTGATCAAACAGGGCCTACTCCCACCCATAGTTACTATGTAATAGGGGCTCCTACCTGTAAGGATTGAAGGATGTGAGCTCTAATTGGATCTCTCATCTCACATATTAATCTTACAGAGAATATTTTGTTTCCTTTAGACAAGATTAGAGCAACAAACTAAAGATAAATGCATCAGAACAACCTTAGAAACCTGAGTGCAGAATGACTAACGCAGAGAACCTGCTTCTGTGAGGAAAGAGGTGACAAACTGTACCTGCCCCACTGCTCACCTGAGCCAGGAGTGAGAGGATAAATCTCCATCAGGGTCCTGCCTCCCAAGGGTTTGAGGAACAAAGACAACAGTTGATTTCTTCTTCCTGTTTCCATTTCGGAGGGAAGAGGGCAAATTTCTCCATGGAAAGTCGAGGTGAGGATCCTGTTCAGGATCATGGAATCACAGAATAGTTTGGGTTGAAACAGACCTTAAAGCCCATCCCATCCCACCCCCTGCTTGAGCAGGGACACTTTCCACTATCCCAGGTTGCTCTGAGCCTGTCCAGCCTGACCTTGGACACTTCCAGGGATCCAAGGGCAGCCACAGCTTCTCTGGGCCACCTGTGCCAGGGAGGAATTTCTTGGGCCTATTCAAGCAGCAGAGGAGTCATGATTCATGAAGAGGAAAATTCAAAACCTCAAATACTGGCCTTAATCTTTTTAAAAAGCTCTCTCACTAAATGATACTTAAATGTCTTACCATTAAGTTCACAGTAGCAATTCCACTTCATCCACTGTTTGCTTTTATAGGGGAGTATTTCAGTTGACAAGCTGTAATTGTCTATTAAAATATGTTTGGTGTTTAAACAGGTAGTAAAAAGCCAGGCAGAGATAGAACAGGTCCTGCAGGCTCATGTTTGCAGCTCTGACCCTTCTGGTGCTTGCATGGAAACGCAGAATTTACGTACAGAGCAAGAGAGATCATTTAATCAGCTCCTGGGGCATGTTCCAAATTATCAAAATAGCATGTTCCATGACTTCACCACCCACTTTGGACAGCAGAAGGGAACATCTAACTCATTTTGTAAAATCTCTGCTATATATAGCAATAAAAACATGTTTGAAGAGCACAGTTTGCAAACAATTGATTTGGAGATAATCAGTTGTTTTACAACTCCTTAGAAAACCCAGGCATTTGTGCTCTATTTTCTAGTCAAATTCTGCTGCTTTTCAGTGCTCTCCTCAGGGCAGTGACTTAGCACAGGGACACAGCACCTGGCCCTCAGACTGCTGCCTGTTCCAAAGCTGATTATATAATATGTTAACATCAATATGGACAGTCCAGGCTGCTGCACAAAGTAAATTCTACAAAGAACTAATTAGGTCTAGGATGAACCCAGTCCACTTTTAGTATTAACATTTTATATATGGCATAGACAAGGTGACAGTCTTGTTCCAAATTATGTTATCATTATTTCTAAGCAATTAATAGGAAATGACAGTACAGAAAAACTCTGCTAGAATATCACTGCATTATTGACATTTTAGGACAAGTGACTAATAATAATTTTAAGTCAAAAAACTGTGAAGGGTGGTTTTATGTGGAATAGAAAATGGCAGCTCAGGTGGGAGTTCACTGGAATAGCTGCTCATGGCAGCAACATGCTGTGGGCCTTAGCTACACAGGGCAGATTCAACTGTGCTACTGACAAATCTCCAAACACCCATCCCTTGAAAAGAAAAGAGATCCTTCTTAGTTTTGGCTGACATTCAGCCACCTGGCTGCCTGTAGGTTGAGGAGAAAAATGAAAGACAGGGTGAAAGTTGGAGCAAGTAGGCTAAACCCAGCCAATTTCTGGCAATGAAAAACTCTCAGTTTTTTACAGCACCTTGGAACAGCATCAGCCTCCCCATAAATGAGGCACTGGGCATTGATAGAGGTGAGAACAGAAGCAGGATTTTGACTGCAAGGTCTTAAACAGGATTGTTGCACACCCAGAAAGATTCCAGGTCTCTGTATAGGCCAGTCCTATTTGATGTCATGTCTAGAATCAGGTTGTGTTGATCACAACATATCAGACCCCAGCAGGAGGAGAAAGTGATTCTTATTGCTGAACTAATTAGACTAATCAATGCGTAAAAGAGAGCACAAGTGACAAAAGTTACAATTTCATTTCAATAATTTAAGGCCTGAAGTGCTTTTCTCCTATGTCTTAATGTGATGTGACCTATTCAGTAGCCTTAAGAAATTAGAAAGATACTAAACGAAATATTCTGCTGTCCTGAGTGTAAAATGAGAGCAGAAAGGGAAAAGCATTGACTGACCTGACAGATTCTCTTTCTACAGTGTCCTGGAGGAGGAGAGAAGTGTCTGAGAGGGTTCAGTGTCCACACAGGCTGATCAAGTTTTGCACTCTGTGCCCCAAAAGTGGCATTTTGGTGTGAGCACGTCTCTCCCTCACTCAGATCCTGGAGCAGGTTGGCCTCACCCAGTACCTGCCCTGCACAGGCAGACCTGCTCAGCACAAGGGAGCAAGATGAGAAAGGCTGGAAATCAAAGGGGCCCTCCCAAGCTGCAGCCAGACCTCCTCCCACGTCACGGGCTGGAGCAGCTGTGCTGTCACCTGCAAGGATGGGAGTGACACCAGGAGCTCCTCCGAGCCTGCCTGGGAGTCTCACCCTTCGGGGCAAAGAGCTGGAGATGTCTGCTGGCAGAGGTGTGAAATAGAAAGGTCCCCAGGAAGGGCAGCTTCGCAGGCTTCCCCTCATGTGATCCCACCTGCCATCGCTGCGAGAGGACTTCACACTCATCCAAACAAATTAACAATTCATTTCCAGCCCTGACACGAAGATTAACCCTGCCAATTAATTCCTTAATCTCTTGCTGCTGACAAGGCTCACAGTTGCCATGTGGATGCTTGTCCACTGGGGCCTGGAGCAGGGCCATTCTGTTTAATTAATGCTGCATCCAGGAGACGGTGGAGCTGATGCTCAAACAGATTCCAGCAAAACAAACCAGAGCTGCACCTCACACACCACCCAGCCAGCCTGTGCTGAGCACCTCCACAAGGGCACACTCCATCTCAGTGCCTGTGGCAACTTTTGCTGCATAAAGGGGGTACTTCAGCCAATCCAGAGACATTTAGCCATGGTTTACTTGTAGAAAAATGTTCCTTGGTCATCTCCATAATAGATGTGATCATGTTTCCAGTAGCAGCAGGAAAAAAAAACAACCCCCGGAACTGTGTCAGTCTCCTTCCTCCTGCCTCAGACAGCTGACAAGATGTTGGGTTTGGGCTTGGGGCTGCGGGGAGGAGGGGCAGCCACGCTGAGGCTGCTTCAGAGGGAGAGGTTAGATGAGAACAGAACTGACACGAGTTTGGAAATGTGTGAAGTACAGTAAAAAGGAAAAGTAATGCTCAGTCACCTCAGGGAATCTTTGTAAACCAGCTGTAACAAATTGGGTCAATTTTCTTTTGTTTCTATAGGTTTTGCCATATATAATTAAACAGACACTGCCCATTAAGGTGCTTTACAAAGTGAACTAATACTCAATAAAATCTATGAATAATATTAAATTAAAGACTAAAACCTCTGGACATATAAACCAGGAAATTGCAGGTGTATAAACTCAGCAAGCAACAAAACCCCCATAATTTAGTGCCTGTTACAACTAGTCCAGTGGGTGGAACAAGTGAAGGGATCCCAGAACTGCAGGGAACACATGGATTGTATAAACCCACACGTAAATGGTGTTTACAGAGGAGTATGAGGAAGGAGGCAGGATGATACACTGGACAGGACACTCTGCTCCACATTAAAGTTGGGTAATGTCTGCCTTGGGGTTTTGTTGTTATTGTTGTTGTTTTTCATGGATTTGGGCTCAGTGCTCAATTATACACTGAACTCCCTTCACCCAGGAAGGGTGAAGGTCACCCCTTTGCGATGGCCGGCCAGACAGAGGCAAGAAAAGCCTGGATTGTCCTGCAGACCTCTGCCCACCTGTTCTTGACAGGGCAAAAGAAACATCTGCTGTTGGGGAGTTACGAAAGGGGAAACAACTTTCAATGCAAAAATTGCATCTACCTGATTGGAACAAGCCGTGCAGGTATCTGTCACTGGTCACACTGGAGAGGTGTTGCCTTCTTCAGTACATCCATTTTTAAGGTGTGCAGCAAAGCCAAGAGCAGTTTGAGGACTGTCAGAGATCAGTATTTCTGCAGTGGAGGTGTTTTTGCAGACACCACGTGTGCCACGTCACTGGAGAACCAGCTCATCGTGTCCTCAGGTTTTGTTTCCATGGGACTGGACTTGACTCATGGGCTCTTGCTCGTGACATGGCATTTTGTGCAGGAATCTTAAGCTGTCCTTGCTGATTCTTCACAGCATTTCCTTCATGAAGTCACTTGGTACCAATCTGCAGCAGGATTTGGGGCTCTGGGCATGCGTGGCTCCCACGGGTGTGCGTGGCGAGGGGTTAATTTGCTGCTCGCTGCAGGATGATTTGGCAATTCCTTGTTTTCTGAAGTTGTCACGCTGTCTTCTAGGAGCTCCTGCTATAAATAGCTCTTGGGTGGGTGCCAGGGACGTATTTTTTCCAAACCTAGCAGTGAAACACTTGACTATCAAACATGGCACACCAGGACAGGGACACGGGCAGAGGGAGGGGATCTGCTGGTTGTGCGTTGTATGAGTTGGTAGGAAAGCCCAAGCAGTGCTAAGAGCACCACCCTTCCCTCCTGCACTCAGGTAATTTTTCTTGCTTAAAGTCATTTATCAAATGCAACTTTCTGGAATCCACACCAAACACTCTGAGCAGAGCTCAGGCCATGCACAGATATTTTGCCCCCGTGCTCAGCTGAGCCCTTCTGTCACCCCCGGATGCATTTGGCTGAATCCTCCCTCAGCCCCACTCCAACCCCCACCTCAGCCCAGTCCAAAGCAGAGAATTTCCATGAGGGCTCAGCCTCTCCCTTCTGCTCAGAGAGGCTTCACCCAGCAATCACAGCAATCACTTGCATCTCCTGTCATTAAGCTGCCTGTTTTATCCCAGCCAGACTGTCCTTATGGGGATCTGGCACACACTTGGGATCCAGGCATGTTGGGAAAATGACTTCAAGGCTGTTTAGAGAGGTTCCCATGCCTACAACAGTTCACAGTTCAAGGGGATCCCCATCTCTGCCTGCAACACTCACTGTTAAACACAAGCTGCTGGAAGATTTTCCTCTGGGGAGGGAAAAGCATGACAGAGAATGGCCTGAGATGGAGCTCAACAACATAAGCCTTGGCATGTTTTAATTTAATGCAGGATGGAAATCCAGGATGGACCAGGCTTAGTTGTTTACCATCCCCTCTTTCTCTCCCCCACCCACGCTCTCCATCCATTTACAGTGGTGCCACTTTTCCCAGGCATCAGCCATCACCCACAGGCCTGAGCAGGCAGGGATTCCTCCCACTCCTTCAACTGCACCCTAACTACTCCCTTCTTCCCAGACAAGGGCACGCCAATCACTGTTATCTTGGCTGCATCACAACTCCGATCCCTGAGCAAAGAGGGCTATTCTATTGCCAGACCTCAACCGTTCAACCCTTCCCTGCCCCCTCACACCTAAATCCCATGGATCCCAAAATCCCTGCCCAGGGCAGGGGGGGGCAGAGGAAGGCAGGGAACAGGGCTTGCTGTGCTCTTGCTGTCACAGCTCTCCTTGCCAGCTCAGCTCCTGCAAGCCAACAAATGAAACCATCAAGGCTGTGCCCCAGCCTCTGCCGTGCCGAGTGGGAAGCGATCCCGCCACGGCTGGCACGTGTTCCTGGCTCTCTGGCTGGCAGGGCTGTGGGAGGCATTCTGGGATGCCAGGAGATGCCCCTTCTTGGGTGAGCCCCCACTCCAGGAGCAGCAGGGCAGCCCTCCTGCCCAGGGTCTGGCAGAGGGCACGGCTCGCACACCGCAGGACTGCTCCCGTGCCAGCGCCTGTTTGAATAATGACATTTTCAGGCTGGCACCTGCAGAGAGGTTTGCATTTTGCTCTCTTGCACCTCAGTGTTTTAATTGATCTCACAGCCTGAGATTTTCCTAAAATATTCAATGGTTTCATGGCCTTGCTTCCAGGAGTGTTTTTGTTCCCCTTCAACAGACTGCAGTGCACAGTGATGTGTCACTTGTTCTCCTGATGATCTCGGGCTTTCCGGGCTCTGGAAATCCAGATGCTGGCTTTCCTGCCTTCATCCCTTGGCATCCTTTTCCTGCTCTCATCTTTGGCAATGAAATGAAACCAATTTGCAAGAAAATCTACTGCAGACATTGTTGTCTTCAGCTGAGTGGAAACCCCCAGATGCTTTTGCTGTTGCTGGCTTAGGAACATTTGTGGTTTCTGGCATGTCCTTGACAGGTACGAAACTTGTACAACTGCTGAGTCATGAGCTGCACAGGGAGTGACACAACACACCCCACAGTCAACTTCCAGAGGTGGCCTTTGGCTGAAAATTCACTGGGAGGAGGGAGAGGTGAGCACCAAAAGCATCTGTGGGGATGGTGTGGGCTCCAGGCCAGCAGCAGCCGGGAAGAGGTGGCCCTAACCAGAAAGGGGTGTGTGGCTTCCACAGCCTCGTGGAGGATTAGGCAGAGTTCCTGGGCAGGACAGCTCACTTGGAATGCTGCTCCTTCCCTGAGTGATGGCTGTGAAGGAGGTAAATGCTGTCACACCTGCCTGAGAGCCAACAGCAGAGACAACTCTCACTCCTACCTACCCAAATATACACATGTGGCATCCCGTTCCCTCACCCCATGCACCCCAGGGCACTTCTGGCAGATTTTTAAGGAATGTAATTACAAACACAATGAAGAAAAAAGGGTGAAACAATATTTAGTCTCCATCAAGGACACACTTGGAAGGAATTTGTTTTTCTGCATCGATTCTCTGACAGCCAAAGGACTCGCTTTTTGGAAAGCATCCAAAATCCACAGCTGGAAGTCTGAGTTGCTTCTCTCTGTCTTTTAAAGCAGAAGGGAAGGAATGGCTCTGGAGAGACCCTGCCACTACTGGGCAGCATGGAAACACCCTGGGCAGCTCCTATTGAATGAGCCAGGCTGGAAAGGATGGAGGGGCAACACAAAATCATCAGCACCCTACAAACCTTGCGGCCATGGTGATCTCTTGGTGAGGGACCACAAGCACATGGTGCAGTTTGCTTTAGGGTAAACAGGCAGCCCAGTAAATTTGTCCAGGGTTAGTCATGCCAATAGCAGCCACAGCCTATTATAACATTACCAGAATTCATTAGGTGCTTCCCTGCCATCCATATGAGTAATAATAATAACAACAATTAATACTTCACACACGAACAAGTTAATCCTGCTCTTTTAAAAGCAAAAATATTGCTGCCCTTATTTTAAGGGTGGGAACCTGAGATAAGCAAGGAGGGTGACCTAATCATTGTTATTCTGTGGAGTACACGATCACTTACGGTGTTTCGGCGCCTGGTTCATTTAGGTAATTATTTTTGTGATCCACCCATAAGGAGAACAACAGTGGCAAAGGTTTGGAAATGGAGAACAGACCATGCTGCTTTGTAGGATACTGGGTACTCTTCTCACTACCTCTGACTAGAGGCAACAGATACAGGAGTTTTGGGGAAGAAAAGCAGGATATGACAGAGGAATGCTCCCTGCTTAGACCTTGGCTCCAGACCTGGTGAGCAGCACAAGATTCATGCACATTTTGACTCTACCCCAAAAACTCTTAGTGTCAGGGACAGGCACAAAAAGGCAACAAAGATTTTAACATCTGTCTGGAATTCAGCCTTTGGGTCCAAACCAGACATGGTTTCAGCTAGGCTGGATTCAGCATGATGTAGAAAGGACAGAGGGTCACCTGCCTCTGTGCCCACAGCCAGCATGTGAAAACATTTCCCACCAGGCAGAGTCAAAGCTGTAGTTACCAATCACTCTGTACTTCCAATAAGCTTGTCCTGGAAAACTCTCCAAATGCTACTGACCAATCAGTCTTTACTACATCCTGCTTTTTGTGCTGAATTCACCAAGCACACAAACCTGCTACCACTTTTACCTACCTCATAGCTGTTTATTTCAGATAGCAGAAACTTCTGCTTTTAGCTTCCAATACTCAATCCCTTTAAAAGAATAAAATATTTAAGCCTTTATACCAAAATCTCCAAACACACGATAAGCACTACAGTAATCCCCATAATACATATCCATCAGCCCTACAGCCAGCCTACAATCTGCACACAGCACAGCATCATCTCCTGGGGGATTCAGGAGTCAGTGGACTCCTAAATCCCTGCCTTGCTCTCTAACACCAGAGGTGACAGGGGACAGGCCAGGAGCTGCAGTAGTTTCTGTGCAGTCAAGGAACCATTTCACCCTGTGCCTACCTCAGGCACATTTCAGGAGCACTGGAAGCTGCCAGGCTGGAGAAAACCTCAGTGGAGGAGGCACCCAGAAAGCTTGTGGCTCAAACCAGCTTACTCCTGACTCTGCTGGAATGGCCCCCCTCAGCACACTCAGACCTCAGCCAGGGTCCCACCAGAGCAGCAGCATGCAGTTCACAGGGATACTTCTCACACTTGTGGTTTCATCCTCATGCTAAACCTCCACAAATGTGTCCTGTTTTCAGCTGGGATAGAGTTAATTTTCTTGTTATTAGCTGGTACAATATTGTGTTTTGGATTTAGCATGGGAATAATGTAGATAACACCCTGATGTTTTAATTGTTACTTACAAATGCTTACTCCAAATCAAGGACTCTCAGTTTCCCGTGCTCTGCCAGTGAGCAGGTGTACAAGAAATGGGGGGGAAGCACAGCCAAGAGAACTGACCAAAGGGATATTGTCTACTAGAGAATCTCAGGTTCATCATATAAACTGGGGGAGTGGGCTGGGAGCTGCTTGGGGACAGGCTGGCATCAGTCAGCACATGGTGATCAATTGTGTTGGGTTTTACTCCTCTCTCTCTTTGTCCTTACAAAACTATTATTAAAATTAGCATGAATGTATTACGTTTTATTTCAATTAATAAGCGGTTCTTATCTCAACCCACAAGTTTCACTTTTCTTTCTGATGCTCCTCCCCACCAGGGAGAGAATGAGCGAGTGGGTGTGCTGTACTTTGCTGCCAGCTGGGGCTAAACTATGACAAAAGGTGACAGCAGAAACCTGTGATGGTGGTGCACAACAGAAAGAGACATCCAACAGTTCCTGGGAAAATCCACCCTGCCCCAGTGTGCACCTTTTCCCACTGACACCTCTGCCTGGGGGCAGGCACAGTTGCTGCTCAGTTTATCTAAGCTGGTGGCACAGGCAGCAGAACAACTGACTTTTGCACATGCTGCTCTGAGATTTGTGCAATCGTTTCCAGCAGTTTCCAAAGCTTTGGGATTTTGCAAAAGAGTTTGCAAAGCAGCAAGAGGCCTTTGAGAATTGCAGCCCTTGAAAAATCAGCTCAACCACGTTGCTGTTACTTGCTGGCAAAAAAACAAAACACCACCTCGGTCACATGCTGAACTGTGGAAAAAACAGGCTGTTCTCTTCATCTTCCTGCCCTGCTAACCACAATCTGAGAGATGTGAGGAGGATCATGTGCTCTCCTGCAGGCTGGGGCTGGTGGAGAGAGCTAGGGAGGATGGTGGAATTTCAGATTGGGTTAGGACATGCAGCCTTGCAATGCCAAGTCAAGAAGTCTCATTGGGTTTGAGCAATGAACACGTCTGACAGGGTGCCAGGAGAAAGGGAAGCCCCAAAAGGATGAGGAACATATTCAAAGTCCATAAGACTCATGGAGTCCTTTTCCAGAATCCAACAATCACTGGTCCCAAAGCTCTTCCCACCCTGACCCTCTCCTCATTACCCTCTCAGTGATTTGCCCCTTGTGCTTTTCCTGAGCCAGGTGCTCTGGAGCAAAGGTGGGAGGCCATAACTGCATCTGACTGCAAGGTCTTCCAGCAAGCCCACAAGTCTGGCATATCCCCAAAGCATTCCCAACCTCACCCAATTCCCAGAAAGGATTTCCCAATGGAATGGCAGATGCAGCTTCTTTCTACCACGCTCAGGTCCCTTAATTCAGGAGAAGACCGCTGTACCTCCCTCCTTTCTGTTTTCTCCCTTTCCAGTCCAGAATCCATCAGTAAGAGTTTGGACAGCAAGGAGCAGTGTGGCATTTCATAAAGGAGAGTGGAATGACTTCCCAGCCCAAAGCCCGTGCCAATCCCCCCCTGACACTCTGCTCACCTCGTTCAGGCATCACTGATGACTGGCTGAACTGCAGCTTCCACCAGACACATTAAACCAATGCTTTGAGAGGGATTTCTATTTCCATTTACACTCCAAAACAGTCCATTATTTGCAGAACTGGGGTGACAAAGGGGGTCAAATGAACCTTTCCAGCACCCAGACAACGAAGTATTCATTTGATATATAAAGTTATCATTGCATTGCCTCACACACCCTGTTCTCAGGCTGCAGAGGCCCTTTTTCTCCTCAGCAACTCTGGTCAACACCAGATCTCTGTGCTCAGCCCCTGCCCTGGTTTTGGCACAGGAGGAGGCTGATAATCCCCTGTGCTCCACACACATGACCTGCTTGTTGGACACCAGCTGCATCAAGCTATGGTTTTGCCACCTACGTGATATAAAAGAGCAACCTTGTAGAGCAGAGGACTCTGATGGATCAGATTGAAATAGCAAACTAATGCTGGTCTATCCAGGCCACTAAGAATCAGAAATCAGATTAGAGAGAAGTCACTTACTGCACTGTCCTCCAAACAGGAATTATTCAGGGGATATAATGGAAGTGGAAAGACTATCAGGAATGAAATTAAATGACCAAACAATGCTCAAACACAGGGTGAAGTCTCCATCCACTGAGGCACATTGAGCAAAGGGTACATTGCTGGGTGAGGACTCACAGCAGCAGCCTTTGCTTACCCCCAAACATGGCACTCCATTATTCTCTTCAAGGGTGGACACTGGGCTGCAGAAGGGTTCAGAAAATATTAATTTTAAATAGTTGGGAACATAATAGTAAGGACCTTGCAATTCTGCATGTCAAGATCACATTCCCACATGTTCAACCCAGGGCTAAGATGACTCTGCTCCCAATCCTGCTGGCCAGAAGACTCCTCTCCCCATCTCAGAGGGGTGAGGATCACTCATGGCTCTCTGTTGGAACAGAAACTGCCTCCCTGCAGAAGAGCTGTGCTTTGCCCTTGTATCAAATGACCAGAGAACCCAGATATTCACTGGCTGCTGTTGTTCTGCCCCAGCTGCCAGCACTGGGGAGCTGGGGTGTCACAAGGGCCGGCTCAGCAACCAGCCAGCCTGGGGCCAGCAGCCTCAGGTTGGAAAGCATCAGAAAAAACAGACCATGTCCCAAAGACAGCAGTGCTCACTGTATATAAACAGCTGAACTCCAAAATAATCCAAAAAGCAAATGAGCCCTCAGAGCTCTCCTCCCTTTACCATCAGCTACGCTTCGTCTTAGTGCCCAGGACACCACAAAGCTGATGACTGGAGGGAATAAAACAGAGCTCTTGATCAAAATCCAATCCTATTATTTTCCAGCTTGTGGAACAGAGACAAAACAGCATTTAAGTGTCTGTCATTTACCAGTGACCTTTGAGCAGAAATGTCCTGACAGCCCTTGTTTGCGTTTCCATCGCGATGAGCTGTTCACGGCTCTGCTCTGCCAGCGTGGGGGAGCCCAGGGAGGGGTGAGCCCGTGGGGGTTTCACTTCTGCACCACCTGAACCCTCAGGTGGTTTAAATATCCTTTAACTGCCCTGTTAATGCTTTCAGAGTCACACAGGCTAGCTGAGAAGACACAAATATTTCACAGGCTGAAATTCCATCGCTCTGTGAGAAGCAAAGAGGTCCAGGAGGTCCCGTTTGGTCTCACAGAGTTTAGAGTGTGACCCCGGCTGGATTAATCCCCCCAAGTGCCAAAAACACCTCTGGAAAACAAGAAACACTTCCCCAGTCATTAACACTGAGTATTATCATTATTAAATGCAGTCAGCTGAAAACAGAAGGACCTGACAGAGCAGAGTGAGGGACTGCAAGTCTCCCAGATTTTACAGGTTCAATACAAAGCCCTTTGTATTGAACTGGCTGAAAATACTGAGATTTTTTGAAAATATGTGAAATGTTGAAATAATACTGCTTGGTCCAAAAGTCTGGGATTTAGATACAACTGAACAGTAGAATCTTTTGTAAAACACTTCTGAATAGTATAAAAGTCATCAAATATAATCCTAAAGAAATCCTTAATTATGTCTTAAATTCTCCTTAGCAGTTTTAGTTATTCTGTTAAAAAAAAACCAAAACTCACAAGAATTTCAATGTTAAATAAAGTGTCAAAATAAAAATGAGCCTCTGATTTTAAGCAATTTTAAGAGATTCTCCTGGAAGCAAATTTGAACTCCTGATCCTGTGCCACTTGGTACTGGTCTCAAATAGTTTCCCTTAATCATTTCATTTGTGAGGCTACAGTAACTCGAGACTTTGGGGAAAAAAAACCTTAAAAAAAAAAAAAAGGGAAGAAGAATTGCACCAAACCTCACAGTGAGACTCAGAGATGTAGAAAGCCACAAGTGCTTACATCAACCTCACATGTCAAGGGTGCCCATTCATTCACACTGTGCCTGTGTGTGGCTGATCCTGGCCATGCTCTTGGACACGTGGCCAGTACCTCCAGTGGCCACCAGTCCTCGTGGCCATGTGGCTCCTGGAGCCTGAGGACATCAGAGATTTCACACAAGCTCATAGAGTGCCCACAGCAGTGACAAAGCAGAACGGGAACCAGGGATGATTACTGGAAAAAAAGCATTTCCTTCTCACAAGGCCAATCTGTGAGGTCACTTCCCAGAAGAGATTTTCTGGGCAGTATCTGGGCCAGCCCCAGCAAGACAAATATCTCAGTCATTGCAAGTAAAAGCCTGACTTCTGGAGAATCCAATGTTTTCACTCCTGGAAAGAGGTAGGACATGTAACCCATGCACAGCAGCACAGTGTGAATCCCCTCCTTTCCCAGCCCACTGGCCACCTGGAGATACAGCCAGCATCCCAGAAACACCAACACTGGCCCTTTCTCTTCTCAACACTGGCTCTTTCTCTTCTCAAAGACCAAAGGCACAGGGCAGACTCTCCCTGGGAAACCTGAGGGTCCAATCCCAGCAGCTGCACCAGGTACACTCAGCTCTTTCTGGGGCTTCTGCTTCCAGCAGGAATGGCAACAGCAACACTCCTGCACAGACTGCACATCCTGCTCCTGATCCAGCCTGTGAAGCCACATGCCTTGTCCCTACTCTTCACCCCATCTGCATAGGAAACTCTCAGAGCCTTCAGGCTTCCCCAGGGAGCACAGTGGAAAGGAGGTTTCTGCTTCCAATGCAGAACTTTCTGCTGTGCCAAGGTGTGTGCCAGGGGTACTACAACTCTAACGTCACCAAAGAGCAGCTGTGAAGACTGTCCCTGGACTATTTCTCCAAAGCCCTGTAACTGGTATTTAATGGGGTATTTTCTACCTTTATCTTCCTTCCCTCTCCCCCATCTCTGAAGTGCTTTCCTCAAAATCCCAAGACACTTGCCCAGAGTGTCACAGAATGAGTTGTGTTCTGCTGGATGATGATGATGGGTCATTTCTCAGCATATCCACTGTGGCAATGCAGGGCAGATGCCCAGAGCTCTGGTTACAGTTCAGACACACTTATCAGTGGGATCTGTGAAGAAACTTATGGTCTTTCAAAACACACACATGATTTCCACCAACAGATTCTATTGCAACAGAAGTCTGTGGTTTTGTTTCTTCATACTATGACACTGCTGGAATAAAAACATTTCATGACCTCAGGATAAAGGGGGGAGGATCCTACAAAAACTACAACAAACAAATGGCACAACCCCTCCCCTAAGCTGTGGGATCCTCCTTCCCCTGTTCTTTTTTCCACTTTCAGTTTTGCACTTGGATGTTCTCAGGTCCCTGGTGAGCTCAGGCATTGCAGTACCAGGCAAGCAGCTTGGCAAAGCCTCATTTGCAGTCTAAATACTGATCCAGCTCTGAGTGGACATGAGGGCCACTGCCCAGGATGGCCACTGACCCTGGTAATGAGCTGCTTTACAAATGCTGAATTAAAAAAAGAGATTGTCTCTGCTACCACAGCATATCTACAAAGCCAGAAGCAATCTTCCTGCTTCCTGGCACCAGAAATGACAGAGGCATATTAAAATATTGTTTTCTGAGAGGGGACACTGCTTAGCAGAAGCTTCTCAGCAGAGCAGCTCTCTGGGGCTCTCATCCAGGCTGCATGGCTGTGATCACATTTTGCCAGCCCTGCTGAGAAGCCCTGAGCCAGTGCTGGAAGGTTAGAGCACGTTTTATGCCTTGCCTGACTTTTGAGCAGCAGTGCACAAGCCCACCTAGCTCCAGGTTTAGCTCAGGAGTGCTGGCTCATGAGCCACAGCCCCAAAAACCTGCAGAGTTATAAACCTCCATGCCTGCTCCTGGGAATCCCACAGCTATGGGTTTATAACATGGAATAGAACAACATTCCAGTTTGGTTTTGGCTTCATAGGCAAAGACCAGACCCAGAGACAGGACAGAGGTGAGGAGTCAAAAAGGATGGCAGATCTGAGGGATGCACATGTGCTGACCTGGAGCTACTGACTCCTACCCATCCTATAGCACAGCACAGTGGCAAGGCAGTGTCACTTTGAAATTTTCAGATGGCATTTAAGACACACTTTCACTGCAGGATAAACAGGATTTTGTGTTCCAAAAATATGTTAGTGAAACATTTCTGCCAGTTCATCTCCTGTTCTCGGAGTAGGAAGATGTAGGCTGATTTCCTGACAACTGACACTGAAACAGACCAGGAAACCAACAGATTTCTCCTTCTGGCTCTACCTGTAGGGAAGGAATTTCTTTGCTGCCATCACTGTGTTTTACAGTGCCACTATTTTAGAAACCCAAGCATCTCACTCCTGTAGCCACTGTCACAGGTGAACACCAAAAGAGGACAAAAGAGAATGACTGACTGCTTCAGAATTCCTGCACATTTGGAAGTTCCCGAGTCTCTCCTGGTGAGTTTCCCCACAAATAGTGAGTCCTTGCTGGAAGCACATCTCGACCTGGACATTGGGACTAAATTGGACTGGCAGGAAAAGAAGGGAAGGGAACAAGTGCTTTGGGCACACGGAGCATTGGAGACAGGAATGAGACTCAGCAGGCAGTCATGGTGGGTGCAGGAAAAGCAGAGAGGGATGAGGAGAGAAAACACAGCCCTGAACACTCTTACTCACAAATGCAATCCTTACTTGCCTGAGAAAATGATTCAATCTTGCAAACCATATGAGGATTAGAAGGAGCTTCCACGCTTTCCTTTACACAGAGGTATTTACATGTAGCATTATTCTCCATATTGCACTGAGACTATCATGCATTTCCCCAAAAGATTCAGAACTATCAATAAAACTTAGGATTCAAAAGCACAAAAACAATCCACTTTGTCTTTCCTTTCTGTAGATGCCCAGTGCCCCGATCCTGACAAATGACCTAGATTCCTTGGAGAAGAAATTTAATCACTCACAGGGAGCTGATGCTGAAAAGATCACAATATTTGTTCTCTGATCCAGTCACAAAGACGTCATCGAGCTCACAGCACTCCAGCTCCTCGTGAATAATCTGCACAGAAATATCATCCAGGAAGCTCTTTACAGAGAACAGGAATGTGCAAATACTGTGCTGAGGTTTTCAGCTCCATGGGCATGTGACACTGTTTTAATTTTATGTTCAGTGTCCCAGCCAGAAATCTCATGTGGCAGCTGGTCTCCAGAATTCTGTAATATGATAATTAAATGTCTGCCTATAAACAAGTGTTTGTATTACAAGTGCTTTCCCATGGTATTTATCTGTGCAGCAGGAATCTGAGGCAGGCACAGAGGCAGTAGCAGTTTTTCTTGGGTCTAAGCAAGTCCCCTATCCCAAGAGAAACAGAATAGCACAGTCCTAGCAATAAAAATAATTAGTTCTATTACATTTACATGGGATATGTATCTTTTATTCCAAAGAATTCTCAAAGCTATTTACTACCTGAATATCTATCTCAGCATATGAAATTGCTGCTCCATCATGGGCCAATTGCAACCACAAAGTCTCACGGGGAGTTTGCAGAGTCTCTGGCTCTTCTTTGGGAAGGAATGCAATGGCTGGTACCAAAACCTCTGGAAGGAGGGTAAAAAAAAATCCCATGCCATTAAATCCAACCACTTCTGAAAGGCAGCTGTGCACAGAAACTTAGGAGTCCAGGACAGATCATGAGAAAAAGTGCCCCAGGCAGCTGGAAGCACATGTTGAATTCAGGTGGCTGGGAAAGCACCTCCTCCCAGGCAGAAGCCACACAAGAGACTGATCTGAGAAGGGACCCCACTGTCCTGGACACAGCAGCCAAAGGCTGGCACAGGAACCTACCTGCAATTTCTCATGATGTGGGTACTGAAAGGTTGGGACAAGCCTGACACCAGGAAGCAGTGGCACAGGGACTCTGGCTGCCAGCTGTGACCGTGTCCTCCCTCAGTCACTTCCATGGGCTCTCTCACGTGGGCAGGACACTACTCTGGGCTAATACACCTTTTCCAAACAGCAGAGCAGTGCAGAGGATCTGAATGGCTCCCAGTAATTCCCTGTCCTGGCTGACTGAGCTGATGTTGAGCCTGAGCTGAGCCAGACCAAAGATGTAGTTGTGCTCACATAACCTCCTGTTGTGTGAGCCAACAAACCATGACAGACACAAGCACTGACTGCAACCCAAAGAATCAAGGCCCTGACTGTGAGCTATGGACACCAACTCCATCCCAGCCACTGAGCAGTGCCACTGATTTCTGCTGAAATCCTGCAAGCTCAGACCAGTTCAGAAAAGTCCAGGTGTAATTTTGCCTACTGAAGGCAGGACTGCATTTTAAGTGAGAACAGATTTAATTAGTGCTATTTGAACATGATGAGTTAAAGAATTAGGAAAGGGGAGAAATAAAAGGAGACAGAGCTCCAACAAGTATAAATATTAATCTCTCCACTGCGAGCTTAAAAAATGTGGGAGAGTTGAGGAAGAGAAGAGAAATTGCCAAAGGGAAATAATGTTTCTCCTAACAAGATGTCCTGGATTAAACCACAACACAAGATAATGCAGGGTTTGGGAAATAAAACCAGATAGAAAATGCCTGGAAGTTAAGAACCCTGCTGCTTAAAAGCAGCCCTGAATTCCCATCACTGCAGGTTACACTGGAGTGGTTCTGCTTTGCTTTGTATTTAACACTCTACATTTCACTCCTGCTCCCGTGGAAAGCCAGGTTTGGATGGGAGATTACGGCGCAGTGGCTGATGACCACGTTAGCCATCTGGTCCCCTGCAGGTCCGAGCACAAGCCCAGGTTCTTTCTGAGCCAAGAGTGGCTGGCTGAACGAGGTGACACTCGTGTTTGGCGTGTCAGACCGTCCCCGCTGCTGCACCTTCGCCGCGGAGCCGCGCTCCCGACCTGCGGGAAGGGAACTCCAACCGAGCCCAGCCGCCAGTGCCTTGCCTGGCAGAGCTCTGCCCGTGGCCAAGGCAGCCCTGGCCAAGCCCAGGCATGGCTTGTGATCAATAAAGAACACATGCAACAAGTCTGGCCACAGCCAAAGAGCCTCAGCCCCCGGGTGGGAGCCAGCAGATGCAGCACCACGCGTTCTGCGACACACGGGGACAGTGGCCTGGCATCCCCAGCAACAGGCTCAGCATCCCTTCTCCCTTATTTATGGGAGACCTGTTCTGCCCAAGGTTCATGCTGCAAAGAGCTAAATATCCTCTGACATAAACCCCCAGTGATACCTGGAATTAGACTGAAACACGTCCTAGTAATTTGCAACAGGGCAGGAACTTTTATCTGCTGTAAATCGGAGCAAAAGGGAATGGAGCAGTTCCAGGCAGATCTGCTTTGTAGAGGAAATGCCATAAATGCCCAGAGGAGCACAGTATAAAAATGGAAACAGCCTGATATAAAACCTCTGACGTCAGAGGGACTGTTTCCTCCAGCCTCAGCCAGCTCTAATAAAAATCCACTGAGAAGTTCCAGAAGCAACATTTACTTTGGAGTCCAAAAGACTTATTCAGGCTCTGCTATAAAAAGAATTTTGAGAACTTATTTATGGGAGCTGGTGGTCACCCTGATGTGCTTCCCTGTGCCTCCTGCTGCTGCAGACAGACCCACAGGCATGGATGGCTGCCCAGCCCCTGGTACCCAGCCATCAGCTGTGTGCTTGCTCTCAGTCCCCTGCTCGTGGGGGGAAAAGCAGCAAAATAAATTAATAAAGTGCATTTCCTGGAAGCTGCAGTAATAATTTCTTCCCCTCAGAACTGCAGTAGGTAAATCCCCCATACAAGGGTTGTTTCTGTCTTATCACATCACCCTGCAGAGAGTCACTGTCCCCTTCCATGTGTCCTTTGTGCATGCCCCCGGGCAGATTCAGTGGCACAAAGGCTGTTACATCTCACAGCTCACCCTGTTAGTCACAATCCTGGCTGTTTTCCTCATCTTTACATCCCCAGTCCTTCTCTGAAAGACTCAGCTTGCTTACATCCAACCCAGGTCTGAACATTTTTCCTCTCCACCTCAGGGAAGGACACCCACAGGGGGACAGATGAGCTATGTAATGGCCTCCTGACATTCTTGTAAGGCAATCTGAAAGGTGAAAAAGTAAATAAAGCCCTCGTGCCTGGGGATGTTCCTCTCTGTGGTGGTTTGCTCTGCCTGGATGACTGCAGGCTCTGTGCTGGGGAGGAGCTGCCTGCAGAGTACACGTGTGCACACACCCAGTCCTCCACAAGAAACCAGGCCAACTTCCAGAGTATTTATAGACCTTGAAAAAGAGCCAGAACCCTCTCTCCAAGAGGATGCACAATTTAACATTGTGCAAAGTCATTAAGCCTCACAACACCGAGTGCACAGCCCTGATCTGGTAATGGGGATGGCAGCTCCTCACCAGACCTCGTTAGATTAGTTCACATAATTGCAGGCACCCTAAAATGCCTGTGAAATCCCACTGATCCCAAACACATAACAAAACAATTGCTGGCAATGGCAGAGGCATAAATGTACTTTTAAAGTTCAGCACAGGCCTCTGCTGATGGCAAAGAATCCAGCAGCAGAGACATGAATTTGCATTTTCATCACACAACAAGTTCTCTGCTCCCCCTTTATCAGAAGGGAATATTTTACAGTTTTTCATTTTAATTTAACTCCATTTTGAAGGAGTTCTAGCCCTCTGAGCTATGCTATCCCACATGCAGAAGGCCTTTGCAGACAGCCCCAGGAGTTACTGGGGGTGAGGTTGATGGTCTAAATTAGAACAGTTCTCTTTTACCCTTGGACTTTCTTTAGCCTGTCTGACGGAGGAGATTAAGGAAGTAAAAGTTCACAAACGGATGATTTATCAAGGGATTGCCACAGGTTAGCTTTTATTTAAAGCTTTCTCAAGCATCTTATCTTGCTGGGCTTTAAAGCTGAACAGTCACCTTGGCACCCATCTCTGTTTCCTGAAGTGTAGTTATAGAAATGGCTGGGGAGGCCACTTGAGCTACCAGGACACTGACAGCCTGTGCCACTGCTGTGCTAACGAGGGCAGATAATCAGCTGGCATCACAACCAGGCTGAGATGTAAGGTCTGTGCACCACAGCCCTGCTCCCAAGAGGCACAGGCACTGGGTCCAGCAGATCCCCAGTTTTCAGCTACTCAAAAGTGGCTTTTCAGTCTCTAGACTGTAACATAACCTTGAAATATCTCCTTGGCTCTGCCAAGAGTCTGAGTTAGGAGCTTCACATCCTGAATTCTTTAAGCCCCTTCTCAGCAGCACTGCATCCTGTCCCATGGGACTGTGTGCAGCACCATGGGGGATCTTTAAAATTTGACCAAGGATGTCTCTGCCCACTGTTTGCACTCTCTTTCCCCGCTCCATTTCCATGCATGTGTTTTGAAAGTTTCTGAATGAAGAGTATTATTTCAGTTCCAAGGATTATTACTGCTGGTTAGGTTAGATAGTGTCACTGAACTCACTGAAGCTCTACCAGAGAAAATTCTCACCTGAAATCACCCATCTGGGCTTCTGAGCAAAGCCACTAATTCAGCCAGACCATGGGCATTTAACTCCATGCCCTCTAATTGCACCCTAAAGGCTTAAGGGACTGACAAAAAGCCATGCCAAAACCTGCCAGCACGAGAAGGGAACAACTCCTAAGCAGACCAGGTTAGCTCTGTAACAAATGTTGTTTGTTCTTTCCCTTAACATCTTCACTGCAGTCTTAGCAGACTGCATTTCATCACTGCCCACTACAGCTTTAACAAAAACAAGTTCTTTTAATTAAAAAGGGGCTACAAAGCCTGAAACTCTAAGTGATGGACAGACAGACAGACATTCTGACTGAAGGCTCCTCAGTTTCATTGCTGTGCCACTTTCTGACTCTGTAGCAAAGATCTGTCTCCTGAGTGGCAAGAAGTGAGATCCATTTGCTGTCTGTGGTTGCCTGCCACTCAGATTCAAGTAATTCCAAATGATCCCCAGTACCACACTCCAGAGCTCCTTCCCTGCCACCAGGGGCTGTGTGCATCCCATCTCCAGACATTTACAGTGTGTAACTGGAGCTGTCTGGAAATGCTCTACATATGGGCTTGAAAGAACATTATTGACAGCATATTGCTTAAACTGGGCGAGCAGCTACTTCTCAACCTGTTTTCAACCTCATAATTCAGCAGTGTCCAAATTAATTTTATGATAATCTCATGCATCAATAAATTCAACTCACAGGTGGCTGACAGAACCCAAGATTTTGAAAATTATGTGCATTCCTCTTCAGGGAACAGACAGAGGCAGAAGCAAAGGCTTGATTGCAGCCTGTGTATTTTTAGACACGTTAATTAAATCTGCCACATCATTTTAGATAGATGGCTCTGCAACTTTAATCCCAAGGTGCTGCCTTTCAGAGGGATTCCTGCGGGAGGCAATTATATTTTGTTTGCACAGTGTTAACAGGTGGAACCTGCAACTCTAAACTCTGGGCATGGAAATGAAAATCCAAAGAGCAAATTCTATTCACTTTGCTAAAACAACTGTAATTGCAAGCAAACATCCAAAAGCCTCCTTGGGATAAATTACCTTTCCCAAACTCTTCAGAAATATGGTTTTCCTATCTATCCAACTCTAGTCAAGCCTGGCTCAAAGAAAACTAGGATTGGTTCCCTATTTTCTCCCCAAACCTCACTGCTTTTGGTTTCTTATAGAATTATAGACTGGTTTGGGTTGGGAGGGACCTTACAGACCATCCTGTTCCACCCCCCTGCCATGGGCAGGGACACCTTCCACTATCCCAGGTTGCTCCAAGCCCTGTCCAACCTGGCCTTGGGCACTTCCAGGGATGGGGCAGCCACAGCTGCTCTGGGCAATCTCTCTGCCAACATCCAAACCTTCCCTCAGAGCCCTGGGAAACTGCTGAATTATCTCAGTCAGCAAAACTCCAGTGAGGCTGAGGAACCTTTAAAACAGAGATGGACATCTCAGGCATGATATTTTTCACACAGTAAGCTGGAATATAGGCCTGGCAACAAAAACTACAACTGGAAGAGATATTTGTGCCTTGGTTGGGATTTTTGTCTTCTCCCTCCACAGAGGTCCACCAAAGGCCATATTGTCCCTCATGACCTGCCCCAGGTACCACACAGCCCTGTTGTGGATACTGCATTACAAAGTTTCCACGTTGCTTTCCCACTGCCACAGAAAGACAGGTGACAGAATGTAGGTGACAGGATCACTACCCAGAGATGCCTCTGGATTTCCAGAGCTCTCTTTTTACCATCCAAAGGTTTTTAGCATGTCAGGTCTATCAGAAAGCTGGTCAGGGGTCACCTTTATCAGCAAGTTATATGGGCTGATTTATAAATGATGACAAACAACCCTTTCAGATCCAGAGTCCAAATACCCCAAGAGGCTGTTTGAGGAAGGGAAAGGAGATTTGGAGCACAGGCAGCATTATCTTATCAGCTCTGTTGTAATTCTGCTAAGCTTCCTTTCTTAGGGTTTATTTTACCAAGGTTTCTCCATGCTTAGGCCTCAGTTCTGCATCATTTTGGTTGCACATCAAAGGCTGAGTCAAAAGCTTCGTGGGGAAGGGAGGTGGATACGTGCAAAAACAAATGTCAAGTCCTCTGTTCTTCATTGACTTTGGGATCTGAGTGGCATGAAAAAGCAGAACAAAGCCATGGGAGTAAAGCATCCAGCCAGATCACATCTGTCTTCACACTCAGATTCCCACAGGGGTACCTGAAAACCCCAGGAAAAATGTCATCCCAATCTAAATCTTAAAAAGAAGAATGAGAACGAAACTGCAAGTCTATTTCACCCATCAAGTATGATCCCAGGCAAGTTCCTGGCTCTCATTTATTATCAGCACTGAAAAGTGAGGCCCACACCACTGAGGTTCACTCCACTGAATGGATTTTTATTCCCATTTCACACAGCACCTGGAGCTGGGTTTGATTCATTAGAGACACGAGACCTGGCTTAGATTTTAGGACTGAGCCACTTCTCTGTTCTGCACCTTAACTGAAACAGGAATATCAGCTGGAAGATGCTCCTTTGAATTGCTTTCTCTGTCTCTGGTGGAAGGGCACTCACTCTATTGACAGATGGAGCTTATTTAATTTAATAATGGCTGATTTTAATCAGACTTAGAGTTCATAGCAATTAGCAATTAAGTCCTCAGTTTCTGCAGAGGTCGTCAGTGGTGTCTGTCACAGACAGCTGGGTGAGATGTGGGGGGTGCAGGGAGGGGGGAGCCAGCCCAGGCTGGTCTGTGTGCCTGGATCAGGGAGCACCACACCCTCCCTGCACCCTGTTTGAGGACAGCAAACCTCAGAAATGGTCAATTCAGTGAAAAGTGCTGCCCTCACCCCAAAACATCCTGCACTGGGGTGGTTTCCTGAGCACACACTCCTGACAACCCACACAGGAAACTGATGCAGAGAATCTCTGCAGTGAAAATGAAACTTGGCACGTGCTTGTGAGCTTTAGCTGTTTGTGTGTTTATACACAGCATCCTGCACCCAGGTTGGTGCTGCAGAGTCAATGGGCACCTGAGGCCACACTTAACCTGCTCAATGTGCCACAGACAGCACAGCTAGAGACAGAATCGAGAAAAGGAAGCATGAGAGTCACACTTCTGCACTGAAAAATCCCAGCAGGCTTTGTGGAACTGCTAAAAAAAACAAACCAACAAAAACCACAAGCTACAGGTGTTTTCAGAAACCGAGCAACTCAAACCCAGAGGTCAATTTCTTAGATGTCTTAGCAGCAGTGGCAAAGTGACCTGCCTAAATCATCACATCAGTTATTGTCCTGCCTGCTCCCCTGACACTCACTTCTCTCTGCTTTGAATACTTTCCCAATATTTCTGCTGTTACAGTCAATGAAAAAAAAAAACAACACCACCAAAATTCAAGACCAAGGAGGCAGCTTTTGAAATAACAAATGACAGAAATTACTGTCCCAAAGAGAATATGACAAAAACCAACAGTGAGGACTGTACATACCATAAATTTGCTCCCTGTTTTCCCACTACATCAATAATATTAAGATTAATGTCCACAAATCTGAGTATTTCAAATGCCTGAGGATGAGGGGAGTAGTAAAGCTGATCTGTATCTCTGCCAAGTCTTTGATTCCTGCATTATGTTTCCAACAGCTTATGAAAGATGCAATACAAAGCTCTAGATGGCAAACTGCATTCTATTTTTCCAGCATTCAACACAATTCAAAGCATAGAAACAAAGCACAAGGTGGCATTTTCCCCTAAAACAACAGCAAAAGGAAATCTTATTTCTGCTGCCTTGCTCCCCTTCTGGGAAGACAAGGAGGTGCTGTTGTCCCATTAAGCTGCCTGTCCACCTTCTGAGATAAGGCCAGCTCCCCTCTTGAATTTGCATGTGAAAATTACCCTGCTCAGCTCTGGGAATGATGCTTGTAGGTGTAAAGAGAGGAGCTTTGCTGCTTTGAAGTTTGCAAGGCAGCGAGGATGAAGGCAGGAATTAACTCAATACCGATTACAGCTCCTGCTCCCCTCCACGTCAGACTTTTGAACGTGGCACAGAAACACACTGAACAGCCAGGTCACACTTCTGTTTGCCACCCAGAGCCCCAAAGAGAGGAGACGAAAGCTCTGTTTGTTCCTGGAGCCCAGCCTTTCCTCTGAGCTGTCTCTTACTGACTCAGGCTTGTGTTGGAAGAACACATCTTCAGAGAAGTGCCAACATCAAACACACCAGAGATTTTACAGGTACACACATCGAGGCCTCTCTGTGAAGTGCTGTTTCCCAAAGAAAGCACGACCAGGGAAAGCACTGGAATATTTTAACAGTAAGAGGGGCACTCACATTCTTCTCTGGGCTGTTGTAAAATACAGGCTAACCTTTCTCTTTTTAATTTTCTGTTGCTAATGGCTTCTTAATTGCCATCACAAAGTTGTAACTTGGATCCTCCACCAGGAAATCACTTAAGCATGCACTCAACTCCTTCTTCATTTAAACAAGCAAACAAACAAAAAAGCTTTGTTTGTTTCATTACTGAAATAGCTAGTTATGCTCTTCCCCAAAGAGGGGATCCAGTGCCAAAAGCAGCCCTGAAATCCAACATCTCTGGAGCAAAAGGCACCAGTTAAAGGCACAACAGCTCTGGGCAGCAGAGAGGAGAGGGAAGCACATCCCAGGCTGTGGGTTGGATTCACTCTCACGGTGGGCAGCTGTCAGGTGGACCTTGTTGGTCCCCCAGCCCAACCCACACCCTTCTGCAGGGCTCAGAAACTTTATATAAACAGCCCTGGCCAGGATACACCTCACTTTCTGAACGTGCTGTCCTATTCTCTTGAGGAACCTCTGCATTGCTCCAGAATGGGTATCAATCTTCTGGTGCTCTCTCTACTTAGTAAATGCCACTCAAATAAGGCCACCTGAAAAAATAGCTCAGAAAGGCTTTGGTGTTTTTCTCCCCCAGACCTTGAGTTCTCAGTGCATCTTCAATTGTGACTTATAAACACAGAAACAATTATGTCTCAAGCAGATGAGAAAATGAAACCATACAGAAGGAAAACAGAATTATTCCTCAGTATTTTAATAATAATCAAAGGCAAAATGTTCTGAAAGACTGCCCAAAATCAGGAATTATCTGCCAGAAACTGACCACTTGCTGCCTTCTGCTTTGCTCAGTGTTTGCTCTAACCCATCCCAAGGTCCTCTCTGAAGGCTCTTTGGGAATATCATTCCTGGAGGATTAGATGGCTTCTTGCTGGCAGCCCATCCTTCCTCTTGGCCATTATTTGCTTATTTGTTCTCATGTTTATCTTTGATGTGCTCCTGACAGCAGCCAGAGTCAGGCCCAAATGTTGATGAGCTGAACGAGATGAGCTCTTTTGATCTTCCCATACAGGCTTAGCAATTCCTGCCAGATAAGGACTTTGAAGGTCACACCAGGATGGATGTGAAGCCTGTGCCTCACCCAGATGTGTGTCTCTTACAGCCCCCAGCTACACCAGCAGGATATTTGGGTCATGGGTTTGTGGAGATTTATGACCACTCACCCTCTGAGTCCTGGCTGGTATCTAAGTTAGTGATCACCTATCAGCAGCAATTTTCAATCAGGGTGTGGAAATAAAAGGTTAAACTGAACCAAGGGCTGATAACAGAACAGGACCATGGTAAATTCACAAAGAAAGGGATTTAAATAGGCTGAGCATCCAGCTTAAAATCCACACTGACACCTACTGAAACCTTGACAGCAGACAGCCTTTTCCCTTTGCTAGCAGAATGGCACATGTTCAGAGAGCTCTCAAGGCCGACATTCACTTCTTCAGATTGGCTAATTTGAGTTGGCCCATTAAGTATTCCTGAAACAGTCTTAGATAGTCAATTGTAATCTAGAAATGTTCTGTAGGTAGTGCTCCAGCAGGAATCCTTGAAATAAACCACAGTAAAAAGAGAAAATGGCCATCCATAATAGGATCACTCCATCCAACATAATAGAAAATAAAGCATAATCAGTGATGTGAAGGGTGACACACTGTACTAAGCACCACACATTACTCATTCTCTTCAAGTGATCAAAATTGCCAGGATTCTCTCATGTCTAGAGACCAAACAACCCCATAAAGAAACTGCTGAATATCAAGAGGGAGATTTTTCTCTACCCAGAAAAACACCTTGGCAGCATTAGAGTCTTGCAGCCTGCATCTTAAAGGCTGCAGACAATATTCAAAGGAACAATTTTCGATTCGATGATGGCCACGAGTGAGTCCCATTACACCTCTGAGGCAGCTTCCAGCCTCCAGGCCTCGCCAGAGGAGCATTTCTAGAACATAAGAGAATGAGGAACATTAAGCTCAGAGTGAGAGTAAATCTACCTGATGTATTGTTAAACTTGTCAAGCCTTTGTGATGAATCCCCGGTACCTGAGCCGAGCGCGCGTCGCCGTTGTCAGAGAGCAGCTCTGGGGGCAGAGTTTGCCCTCCCTGCCTTGAGCACAGTGCACATGTAAATCTTGTTAGTGAAATAAGCATAACTAATGCTTTGTGTAAGCACTTGGGTGTATGGTTTGAGTATTTAGGAATTCAACCTCCCTACAAACTGGCTTTCACATGGACCCGTGGTGGTAGCTACTTAGCCAAGCCAGCAGTGGCTGAGCAAAGTTGGGATGTCAGGTTTTAAAGGAGAATTCCCCTGATATCATGAAGTGACCCTGAGTAAGAAAATACAAAAAGAGGTCTCATTATTCCTAAATGCTTCACACTCTAAGCTCTGCAGGCTTGCAGTTTTTGTCCCACAGTCAGACCATGATGTGTGGGGAAGCGTGCAGAGGGCTGGTGCTCCCAGGAAGCTATTTAAAGCTGGGTGTGAAAGAAGCAGCAAGGAAAAATCCCCCTCTTCCTCCTCCTCCTCCTGAGAACAAACCAAACATCTAATTGAGAGAGCATCCCGGAGCAACTGGGTCCCTTCAGTGTTGAGCAAGAGCTTATTCCAACATCAAAGTGACTGTGTATGAGCCAGCCTTTGGTGTTCCTGTTCCTTAAAGAACTGTAAGCAGTAAGCAACAGGGGATATAAGAAAGTCTACAGAACCTCTGATATAAGCTGTGAGAATCTGCAGGATTTACTGTCAGAGATAACTTAGGGGCTGATTTTCCCACTGTATGGATGCCTTGAGCAGCTTAAGCCATCATCACAATTCCACAGTTTCTTCACAGTAGAATAAATATTTCCTCAGCACATGTGAAAACTTGCACTGGAAAGACTTTGTTATGTTGTTAGAGCAAAGCTTGAAAGGCTTAAAGGTCCTGCCAAAACTCAGGAGAACAGACAGATTTTTCAAGCCAAATATGAATTTCTCCCAGAGCTTTGGTAACAGTGGCAGCAAAGACACAAGGGTTACTGATGTGTTAGAAACCACAGACCTGCCTGAGAATGGTCACAGAGGAATTAAACATTTCTCCCCCACAAAAAGGTGAAGAGAACAATAGCCTAGTTGAAGATGATGGGATCAATCTGCCCAGTGCAGGCAGCATGGGCAGAAAACAGGAGGAGCTGGAGACTTGTTGCTAACTTAGCAGACACCTGAGAATACAGCACAGCAGAGAGGAAACAGCCCAGGAATCCTGAGCTCAGTTTTGGGGCCCTCATTGCAAGGAAGGTCATTCTTGGGGTTTTGGAGGGTGTCCAGCAAAGAGCAACAGAGATGGGGAAGGGTTTGTTTAGACTTGAGAAAAAGAGGCTCAGGGGAGACCTTACCACCCTCTACAGCTCCCTGAAAGAAGATTGTAGCCAGATGGGGATTGGCCTCTTCTCCCAGGTAAAGAGGGAGGGAAGAAGAAGAAGAAGAAGCGGCCTCAAGTTGTGCCAGGGAAGGTTTAGATTGGATATTAGGAAAAATTTCATCACCAAAAGGGTTGTCAAGCATTGGAACAGGCTGCCCAAGGCAGTGTTGGAGTGGCCATCCCTGGGGGGATTTGAAAGGTGTGTCTAAGTCACCTGTATGAATGACCCCCAAACCTGAGCATCTCACAGTCTTCAATGCATGAACTGTCAAACATTCCTGTAAGGTAGGGAAATGATGGTTTGCTGACAAGGAAAGGAGGCACAGAGATGATCTTTGCAAGACTTTCATCAAAATCAAAATTTAGCAATGCAAGTCTGCCAAAAGACAGGAAGAAGCAAAATTCTGTTAGTTCCCTCAGCTAGTCCTCAGACAAGGGACTGTTATTGCTCCCATCTGGAAAATAAGATGGACTATTTATGCAGAGTTGCATTTATTTGTTGTGAGGTCAGAAGCTGACAACAAAACAAAGATTAAAAAACCCAAAGCTGCTCCTCTGCTGCTCTTCCACCCCCCTCAGCACCACGGAGTCCCTGCTCTGCCTGCGCTGTGACACCTGACAGGCCCAGAACCCCTCCTGGTGATTGAGCTCGAGGAGGGGATGCTCAGGTTTCACATCAGGCTGCTGAAATGAATCCCTGCTTTCTCATCCTGCTAATGCTCTCCAGGGCCCTCGGATCGATCGGCTCCTCCCCGGCCGGGAGCAGGAACATGTTCCCAGTTCCGCTTGGCTGTGTCCCACTCTGCAGAGAAACAGGACTCTGTCACCCTCTTGTCATGGTAAGAGAATAACATAATTTAATCTTCCCAGGCAGTTTAAATGAAGCTGCTCTACCCTGAAATAGATACATGGGTGTACAACATGCAAAAGACAGATCCTTCAATAAACACGTTACTCGTGTCTGTCACACGTGGGGTACTGGAGATGGCCAGGGTTGGGTTCCCCCAGCACAGAAAGCTGCCACCACATAGGAAAGGGACCAAAATGCTGCTTGTGCTGCTTTGGGAGGTCAGGCTGATCTGCAGATTTCCATTTCAAAGCCTTTTCTTTGGCAGAGGCACCAAACACGACTCCCCAGTCACTTCCTCACAGAGGACAGATTATTCCCCTTCTCTCCATGCCCTCAATAAGACATTTTCCACCCTCCAACTTCCTCCTCTACATAATGCCAGCCATCCCAAACTCTTTCCATTGGAGTACTTCCATTTATTTAAACACAAGAGAAATTTTCTGGTCTGCTCTCATCACATGGTGACTCCTCATCCTAATCCTGTCTGATCATCCCTTTCCCTGTCCCCCTTCACTGCTTTGCTGTGCTGGGAACTGGGAGCAAGAATGCTCACAGTGAGAAGTCATTTCTAGTAGAGAAATAAAATGAATAAATTATTAGTTCACAAGAATCTGGAGTTCAGAAGGATTAGATTCCTACATGATTTCACACAGATAAAATAAACTGAGCAATCCACCTTTTGCTACCCTGCACCTGTTATGCAAACTTAATTTCTGTAATTAAAAGTACCTATCACAGAAAAACCAGCTGATGTGTAGTGCCCCTGGCCTGTCCCCCATGCCAGACAGCAGGCTGAGGTTCCCAGTGGGAAAGCAGGATTGTGCAGAGCTAGTGAGCCCTGACCATCCCTTGCAAGGACATACTTGCCACCAGTGTAGAGGCTTTCTAAAGATATCATTCAAATGTCATCAAAAACCTGTTACTGCAATTTCCTTCCACTTCAGCTTATAGCCAGAAAACACACTTGTCCTCTCCTGAGGAAGAAACAGAGCTGCAATCAGTTTGAAAAACACTACATATTTCTGAGTGGGAAAGTGTAATCCCCCTTTAAACAAATACCTATTTTCCACTACTCTAACATACACTTGATGACAGCACTTAGATTTGGAAACAAACTCCCCTTGCCACCTGAGACATGTAGTTTGTGAATTTGGTTACAACAGGCCAACAAATGGTGGGTTTTCAATACCAGAGAGACCCTTGGAGCAATCAGTGGCTTGTAAGAGAGTGTTTCTACCTGGTGCTTAGTGGTTTGGGGGCTTTTATACATTTGTAAGTGATTTTTGCATTTGTGGTCTTGTGGGACAAATAACACTGCTGGAACCAAGCAGCATGACTAAGTACAACACAAACTTCTTTGCAAGTCTCTTCTGGCACAGCTGAAAATTCACCTCCAACGAGGCAGCTGTTACACAGAGCCCTTGGGCAGCTCTGGAATGAAGGCCAGGCACAGGCTCAGCTGCAAGAGCTGAAGTATGAGAGTAAATAATCTCTCTGGGGATTAAAACAGATTGCTAACTGCAGAGAGCCTCCCAGGCAGTTTTAGGGACAAGTGACCAGGGCAATTGCTTGGAGCTGTAGCCAATGAGGCAGTGTGACAAGGTGCTGGTCACTCAGCAGTGGTACCTGCCTTCCCCACAGCTCAGCATCCATTCAAGCCTACAGGCAACTCCACCTAATTAAAACCCATTTTATTCTAATGGATGTGTCCTGATCATGGGCAGGACAAAACCCCCACCCAAGAGTGACAAAAGTCCCTGCTAGAAGAGTGACACTTGCACTGCTTCTTTCCCTTGTGCAGTTCAAGCATTGAAGCCCACAGGAGACCATTAGAGCATTTACTTTGGCATCCTGTATAGCATCACCTCCTAAAAAATCTTGCAAATCTTGTATGGGAGCTAAAGCCTGTGCAGGGGAAAGCTCCTCTGCAAGAGCAGCCCTGAAAATTACAAGTCCCATTCACACTGCTGACATTTGACAGGCTCAGAAGTGACTCATGGAGGTGGTGGTGGAGAGAGAAGGGTCTGCTGAAGTGGGTCCTGATCTCACTCCTTTGAAGAATGAACAGTGACAGCAACACTAAATAAACAGCTTAGCAAGTGTCTTAGGTTCTGCCCTGCAAAGCCTGGGAGCTGCAGGTGTGGAGCACATCAAGCCTTGGGACACACAGTCCCAAATGCAGGGTGCAGAAACCTGAGCACACATCTCTGCCCACACAGTGGGAGACAGCTGGGGGGGAAAGAAAAGCAAAGAATGAAAGAAAAAGTGCTGCTCTGGAGCTGCCAGTCCTTTGGGGCTTGCAAGACGTTGGAGCAAATGTTTCAGGTGGGAGATTCACAAGCTCAGTGGCTGGGGCACAGCCCTGTGGGCTGCTGTTGCATGAGCTGTGCAATAGGCATGGCCATGTTCAAACATGCTTCCTCTGCTCAGCTATCAGAGTGTTTACAAGCAACAGAGCAGGCACAGTGCAGGAATTCAGGTGATGGCCCAGCTGAAGGGGTCTGTCAGCCAGCCCAGTGCTGAAGAGATGGTTGTGGGGTCAAGGATGAATGAACTGCAGCAGCTCTCTGCTCCTCCATCCATCAGCAGATGGCCTCAGCTGAGCTGGTCACACAGGGAGCTCTGTTAGCTAAACCTCAATAAAGAGATTCTCAGAAAACACAGCAAATGCTGTTCCAGCTCCAGAGCATGATGAGGACAGTCAGCTCCCAACACAGAAGATGCTTCATGACTTTCTGGTCTTCATTAAATTGTCACCCAAAGCAATTTTCAGGCAACACACCATGTCAGTGGAAGATCCTCCTTGGCTGAAATTTCCTGTAAACTTCCAACACATCACAGTGGGTCCATGGGCATGGATTTCAACAGCACTACTGTATGGGAATCCTCTTCTCCTCAGGCTTTGCTAGCAAAGCTGGGCTTCCAGGACCTCTGTGGGAAGGCTGAAAAAGCAGGACAGCACAGGAGCTGAGAGCCTCCAGGTGTGGCCATACTGCAGCCACGTGGCACAGACCATCCCTGGGCATCCCATGGCCTTTTATCTCAGAGGTATTTTGTTCCATAAGTTCTGGTTGTTTTTCCCTCAATCCCAGCCTTTTTGGGTTTGAGACATTTCTAAACTTTTGGCTTCACTTTGTGATAAAAATGACCTTTCAGAAGAAGCAGGTGAATATATCACCAAGAAAAACATTTCAAAGATTCTGACATTTTTCATGGCAGGACATTTGTAAGGTTTCCACTGGATTTAGGGACAAGCATTGGTGCTGGACTTCTCAAAGGAGAAGGAATTCTATATTTCACACAGTCCAAGGCAGAGGACTCAACCCCAAAAGGCTTTGTAGGCATTAAAGAAAAAAAGTAAGCTGAATTAAAGATTGATAGAGCCAATGAGATATTGATTTTCAGAAGCAAAAATATTTCCAATTCTCTAGCCTCATCCTGCTGACATACAAGAAGTTGTATTAATTCTCAATAAAATTAAGAAAAGAATGAGGTGCCTTTTATATGAAAAAACTGTAACTACAATAGATACTGACCATGAATATAAATGGGAACATACACAAAATTAGGCCAGGCAAATTAGCCAGTGCTAAAAGCCTGGATATAGCCTGCACATGCCAAATATGACTCTGGAGAAATCCTGTAATTGCTTTAAGGACAGGCTTAAGATACTGTAAGTGAAAGCCATTGAATATGCCAGCAAAGTACAAGCAGGCAGCTGCAGGAATATCATCGTGGAGAAAATGCTTCTTTCCATCTCCATCTAGTGGGTCTGATGAGCCATTGCTTCATCCCTGATGCTCTCACAGCACCACACGAGGAGATTTAACCTCCTTATGTAACAAGCCTTTTGCTCCCCTAATTCTTTCTGCTGTTCCCCCAGCAGCATCTCTCTCCCTGTCTCTCTTTTCATCACAAAAGACTGATTCTCTGAGTTTCTCCATCTTGCTTAATAGAATTCATTGCACATTTAGGAGCATTTTACAGTGAGATTTACAGCAATGTCACCAATAGAGAAAATTGTTGCAAAATAATGGTGGACAGCATTATAAAGTAGCAATAAAATCAGCAATAATGCACAGCTGTGTATTTATGTCTGCCACCTGTTCACTTCACTTTCCTTTTTTAAGCCACCTCTAATCAGATCAACCAGTTCAGCAAAGGAATGATCTGGTAATGTTGCACTGGGGAGCAGAGGTCCAAATTTCACACAGACAGGCACAAAGAGAGAGCATTCACTGTGCCCACGTGTGCAGGCACAGACACAGAGATCATCACCACCCACATTACTCAGGAGCCAGGTACCAAATAACCATCTCCACATGCACAAAAACATACATCCCCACAGAGACATGCACTGTAAACATATCTGAGCACACACTGGATGCACACACATCCATCTGGATTGGCATTCAGAGCCCTAATCCCCAGTTCCCAGACTGCAACCTGCAGGTCTCATGTGGGACAAGTATTTCTTGGCTGTGGTCTGCAGAAAGCTGGCTGGTCATTGGGATAATTCCACAGTGCAAGAAGGAAAAAGAAGATGTCAGCTCAATATCCAAGCCCTAAATCATCAGCCAGTGACAGGGGGCTCAGCATATCCCCACCACTGAATGATAACCAGTGGCCAAAGGAGCTCCAGCCCAGCAGCCCTTGAGCTGGCTGCCAAAGGCCGGTGAACGTGCAAACAGCAAGGTTGAAAGAGATTATTTTGTCCTTTTGGTGCAATTTGGACCATCCATGATGGGCTGCACTTATTATTTCAGCTCCAAATATGTCTTCTGCTTAGTGCTGGATGGCTTGCCAAGAGCATCCTTCTCCTTGAGCAAGTGAGAGTAGACTGAGACAGCCACTACTTGCAGAGAACAGATTTTGTACAATTTGCTTTCCACCTCTGGCAAACATTTCTACATGCAACACTCCAGAATAATTGCTGTGGGATCTGTGAACAGCCTGGTGCATTTAGATATCCCAATTTGCTTTATGGATCATTTTGTGATGAACAAGGGCAGAACAGCCACCTTGGGTAACATCCAACCAACAGTGATAAAAGGCAGCCCTGCGTGCTGTGCCACCTAGGAGGGATGTGTGAAAGGGTCTGTCAAAAAACATTTGGGTAAACTATCAATAACCCTTCTTGTGCAGCCCACAAAACTCTCTGGAATGGAAAGTGCACGGGCTGAATTTCAAATTCAGTCCCCTCCTGACAGAGCCAGCACTGTGGCAAGGCACTGATGGTGGCTCTTGGGGCAGTTTTGTTTGGGCTCTGCCTGTGAGACACTGCCTGGTGAACATTCAGCTTTAATGATCACCTCAGAACTGGGAGGCATTTCTCACTGCAGTGTGTTACTGCAGCAGGTCCCCACAGGGAAGGGAATGGGAGAACACTGTGCCTGGATTGCAGCTCTTCTGAACTGCATTTAGAATCCCAGCATTTTCGTTTCCTTCTAAATATTTGGTATATTTTCATTTTTATCAGAAAACTCAAAATTGTTCAAGTTTAGCAAAACCCAACCTCTTCCAGCCAAGAGGCCCAGAACAATTCTTAGTGAAACAAAAACTGTATCATCACACAGCAGAGCACTGCATGAAAGAACTGCTTGAAGCCATATTATCCCTGATTTTATTCACTGCTGACTCACTCACAGAGTGAGAATTAGCAAACACTTTCCTTTCTCTGCTCCTCAATTCTCCCACCCCTGCCCCAGGCATAATGAAGTTTTCTCTAACTACGAAGCTTCAAGGCTAAGTACATTAAGAGTTGTAAAACATTCTTCCCTCAGCAGCTAGATGAAAAGGATATAGAAATTAAAACAATGTATACAAGATTATTACAATGGGGATGATATTAATCCCCTTGTGGAAGTGTTGAAAAGCCACTGGATAAAGTCATTCAGTGATGACCCTAAAGCTATAACGAGCTTCTCATCTCACACAGCTTCTGCAAGGAATATAATGTGATGGGGAAAAAAAGGAATATCAGGCTTTTGTGGACTGAAGCCTGAAGGCAAATCTTTCCTTATCACAAGTCCTGCAGGTCAAAATGGGATCAAGAATCTTCGTCACTCGCAAGCAAATAATTACCCCAAAGGTGAAAGACAAGTAACTGAGGACCCATCCAAATTACACAGAGCTAGGCAGCACAAAGCAAGAGATTTCTAATGTGGTGATCTTTCTCATGGTTATTTGTCACAAGTATTCCTTTATCTGATGGTTTCTGAGGAAAAGAGAAGGATCAATTCTGGCAAAGAAATCTCTACCCTGCAGTTGAATTTTCAAAGCTGTGATAGATCATATGGACGTTGTACAGAAATGAAAAGGAGGTCAGGAAACACATGCAACCAAGCAGTTTGTGTTGCATTTGAGATGCACCAAGGATCAAGCAAGGATAAGCTGGATACTGCATAGGAGTTAACAGGAAAGTACACAAAGCAATAATGAAGCACACACTTCAAAAGCACAGTGTCATTCCTGTCCACTGAGGCACTCAGATTCAAACTGAAGTTTGCATAAAGCTTGTGAGGAGTGTATGTGGGCAGGAAGGGGGATATGGAAATCAAAACCAACCAATTTCTACTATTTAAATGTCATCACTCAAAAGTCTGTAGGAGAAAAAAATCAATCCACCTCACTGCTCCTAACAAGAAATTCCTTAGTGCAAAAACCTTGATTTTTCTATTTTGTTTTCAAATTTGAAATTATCATAGCCTCTTTAGGTTCAGCATCTCTTTTCTGGACAAAGCTAGCTCACCAGTGCTGGACATGTTCAAAGGTACATAAAAAAAAGAAAAAAATCAATGAAATTCATTTTTTCCATAATCCCTAATCTTTAAACACCATTCCTTAGACAGACAGCAAGTGACCTGACCAGTTTCAACCACATAATGTACTCAACTCCTGCTCACTGGGGCCTCCTCTTGTGCATGTTAGACCACATTAGATGCACAGCACTGGGGATGAGCAGAGCATCAGAAGATGGCTAAACCATCCACAAAGCATATGATAAAAGGAAATTGAATGCTGAGTTCCACAGCTGCCAGCACCTGTGACACAGCACAGCTTGTGACAAGATGCTGCTCCAAGTTAGCAAGTCACAGTATTGTCACTGTTTTATTTGGCTGCTGCAGAGGCAGCCCTTCAAAGCTGAAGGGTCAATAAAATGGTCAATACCAACCATTTTTAGAAGCAACATCACAGTGAAGAAGAGCAGCTTCAGCTGCAAACTCAGCTTTGGAGTCAGGCCATGAACACACTTCTCCAGCCACACAGCCCAAAGTGGAGGCACAGCTACAGCTGGAAGAGGGGCCCAGGTGTTCATTTCCCAAATCATTTACTGACACTAGAAGATGCACTGGCCAAGAACAGATGAGTAAATGTTGCACCCTGGGCGTTTTGTCATCCCAATCATGTTCTGAATGAGCATGACATCATTCCTTGCCATGGCAAGACCCTGAGGGAAGGAAAGAGCAAACAGCTCTCACATGCCAAGGACCTGATTCACCCCTGCTTTGCACCAGCTTTCTGTGCCACTGAACTTCAGTCAAAACCTGTGTGAATCAGACCTGTGGTTTTCATCAGGGATCTAGCTGGCTGGTTATGTCTCAAATAAAATGAAACATGGAGTTTATAATCCTGCTCCTGCCATCATGGGTGAAAGCTCAGAGGTGTCTTCAGATGGGTCTGGAAGGGACAGATCTCTCCCTGATGCAAAGTCACCACGCTGCTGAAGGCAGTGGAGTCTGGATCTGCCTTGAGGACTCCAGAGATCACTTAACTCAGTCACCTTCATCCCTCTGTTTAGGTCCTTCTCCACTACATTTTTCCCTACCTTGTCAAAAGCTACAGGTCTTGTCTTGCCAGCACAAGCCAAGGGTCACAACTTCCTGCATGGATTCAGCTACTGAAAAAAAAAATGTGAGGGTTTCCTTTTTTTATTCCCTCTGGTAACTTCTCAGCACACAATGGGTTGTCTTCAAGGCCCTCTCCTGTCCTGCAGGGCTGGCTATCCTTTGAGCCATGTCAGAAACACAAGAAATGCCTGAAACCATCCTGAGGTAACAAGGAGGAACCTGACAGATTTCAAGGAACCCGATGAATCCCCATTACCAGGCTTGCAGTAGGAACACAAAAGCCCCCAAACAGCAAAACTCACAGCAACTTGGTGTAACCCCCAACTAAAAAACAAAGAAAAAGAGCAGGGGACAGGATCACCCAGCAAGGAGAAGGGAACATTTATATGAGAACTGCTACCAAAAGCCACACACACCCTGAAATTCACCACATGCACCAAGATGTCACCCAGTAGCATGGGTTTACTGTCATTCCCCTCCCAGATGTAACTGGAGCTCTGACTCTCAGAATTCCCTCTCTTCCTTTTCCCATTCATTGGGAATCTCAGCCACATGGAGATCTTGGCCTGATTGCAGCATTTAGCAAAGATCTGTCTGTCTGCAGGTGCTATGTCAGGGTATTTGCTGTAGGTATTAGGCAGTTAGTCATCCCTGCTGCTGAGCCTGCAGCCATATTTCTACAACTTCAAAGCCCTTACAAAGAATAATATCTTTTGGCTAATTAAATCAGGATATAATGTAACAAAGGGTTTTTTTTTTTCCTTCTCTTCCTTGAGTTTCTGCTTTCATAACCTAATCAGGCATTTTACTGGGTGAAACATCTCTATTAAGTCTCATTTCTCAGCCACATGATACAAAAACAGGATGATAATTGAGGCTGCATAATTGATGTGCGCAATGACAGAATATAGAAAAGGGCTCCATTAGCCAGGTCACATCATTAGCATACATTACGTTCAACAAGATTGCTCTCTTCACCTCCTATTTATTAATGGGTTAATCCAGTCCCATCAGCCTGAATACATCATTGTTTAGGTCCTTTCCTGTAAGATACAGCAGCTCAGCTTGACATTAGGGAAGGATTGCTTCCAAGGGCAATAAAACCCTGGAAGTGTCAGCAGTGCAGTGGTGCTCTTTGCAGAAGCCCTTGGCTCCCCAAGAAGCCAAGGATGTCATCAAGTCTGCAGCACCAACATGTCCTTGGCAGCTTAGGCCTAAGCAAAGAGGGAGCTCCTTCAAGGACACATGAGCTGCTGCCAGAGCAGACCTCACATGGACTCCTGAATGATCCCAGTCTCTATTCTGTCTTCAATTCCCTGTCTGGATTACCACATTTCTCAGGGAGTTTACTTCCTCTCCCACACTCATTGACATAGAGAAGCATTAGCTGCTGTTTAAAAAGAAACTCAAAGCCAAAATAATGTTTAAATCTCATATGAGTTCTGCCTCCCTGCAGTGGTGTGGATGCCTGGTTACTTCACTGCCTGCCTCTCGAGGTGAACCTGCCCCAGAAACTTGCTACGGGGTCAACCACAGCTACCCATCATCCCAAAATCTCTGAGGAGTTCACATCTGCTAGCACTGATGCAAAAGCCTGGTCTCCCACAGTGCCCTGACAGCCAGTGGAGGGAAATGGAAATGCTGTCCCTGAAGACAAACAAGAAAAACCTGGTGCAGTGGGGGAGATTTCTACTTCAGTTATATCATGATGCTAAAGAAATCGACCTTACAAATTTGGCATTTATTTAGGTGCCTTAGATTAACCTGTGTGAACAGCCATGATTCATTTCCTGAGCATGGGTGTCCAGAGAACTGATGGCTTTAGTGGAATATTTCAACCATCACAAACAAAAAATGAAATGGGATCCCTGCTCTAGGGCTCTCCAGGCCACTTCCTGCCCTGTGCCTGGTTACAAAGTCCCTTGGGACTTCAGACCTGCCAGTTCAGAGTCAAGTCCTCTGTCATTTCCATGGAATTGATGCCCAGCCCCTGGAAGTGTTCAGGGCTGGGTTGGGTGGGGTTCTGAGCACCCTGATCCAGTGGGTGGCATCACTGCCCATGGTGGGGAGGTGAACTGGGTGGTCCCTACAGTCCCTTCTTACCCAAACCATTCTGTGATTCCATAAAGTCTTGGCCAACTGCAATGTTCATTCCTGAGCTATCTTTTTGGCAATAACCTGTGCAGGATGGCCCAAAGTGCTGCCATTTTTGTACCTATCCAGTCCACTGCTTCAGCATTTGGAGAGGTGAGCTGTACTCAGTCAGAGCTCCCTCATGCTAGGTGCCATATGGGGAGATAAAGAACAGCAGAAAGCAAACACTGTTACTCTCATTTTACACCTTGGTTCAAATAAAAAACCTACATGACTTGTCTAGTCACGTAGGAAGTCTATAAAAGAACCAAACAGGTATTTTTGATTGTAGCCATGCTCCTCACCATGGCAATAATTACCCACTTTCCTCTCCTGGCCTGACAGGCTCCACTCCACCAGGAACAGAACAGCACCAGTGAAGCCAGGCTTAGGCACGATTCACTCACTGCTCCTTCAGCAAGAACAGAGTCATCATAAATTGACATTTTCTGATTCTGGAGATCTGCAGATGAACCTTTTGTGTTGCTTGTCTGAGTGGCACCTCTACAACACAGACACTTCTGAGACCCCACAGTTAATCATCATGCCAGGTGCTCTCCTGCCAACAGGCTCTCCTGCCTGCTCGACTTTGCTGCTTGAGGAGAGGCACAAACCCTCCTCATTCTCATGCCTCATTCAGAAAATGTCACAGCAAGACTCTGTGCTGGAAGCTGGTGATGCATTGATATATTTACCAGCATATCATCATCAGTACTGAGGCTGAGACATGAACATAATCAATCTGCTGCACTGGATCTCTCAGACATGTTAGAGTTATGTTAATAAGACAGCAGGTTGTCAGCTCTCCCAGTGAAGTACCAAAGTATTTTCTTTTAACACCTAATAGTAGCAATTCGGAGTTCAGAAGCTCTGGAATAAAATAAATGCTTGTACCTCTTAAATAGCCTTTCACTCATCCTGCTTTTCTCAGAGCTGGTGGGGGATACAGCACAAAATAATTACTCTGGAGACCACCAGAGCAAAGCTCTCATAACAACAGGAAAATGGAGCTTTCCACCTACCCAAGATGCTAAATTGAACCATATAGAGTCCACAGAAGTCCTCAAGTGCCATTGTAAAGTAAAAAGGAATTTTTATAGTCCTGCTTTAAATGAAGTGGGCATTGACATTCCAGCTGGTGTAAACAGGGAAAGGAGGATCAAAAATCCTCTTTGTTGCTGGACCCTCTCCCCAAGTCCTAGGTGGCAAAATTGATAAAGCTGTTTTTCTACAAAAAATATTATCCTACATTCAGCTGGGATAAAATGTTTATTTATTTTATATTTCTTTTTAATGTGTATCATTTAAATAATTTTCATTCTGGTTTTCCTCAAAGATAGTTCATATGCAAAGCCAAATAAATCCTCACTGGAAATATTTTCCCTGTCAAAACTCTCTAATTATCAGACCTGAAATCACAATCAGCATAAAATAGATTTCACTATTTTAGTCTGATTTCACCCTTGTGTCTTGGTTCAAATCCTGCCAAGGCCAGCTGATGGCCAAGGAACTGCCCCAGGGATGCCCAGCAGCATCCCTGGAGCCCCCAGCACTCCATGAACACCCAAACTACAGACCCTGCTCTGGCTCAGGACAGGATTACTCAGCAAATTCTGGCTGATCTGCATGGCAGGAGGCCCAGGGCCTGACTGTGAAAAAATTCATTATCTGGAGATTTGGCTCCTCCTAGGAAGGGCAGATTGGGGTGCTAGGTGCCAGTCCTGTGAGCAACCATATCCCTGACAGCAGAGAACCAGGGAGACTGGATCACAGCTCCAGCTGCCTTCTCCCCTCTTCTGAAAGGCACAAGCAACCAAGACTGTTTATTTTCCCAAGTGCACAAGATCCCATGGACTCCCAGCCTGGAGATGGCTCTAAGGGCTTAGGGTTCTTTACTGCTACACTGGGTCAGGTTTCAGTCCTAGGNAAAGAAAAAAAAAAAAAGAAAGGAAAGGGCTCTTTTAATTGCATTAATTATGATACATTCTCTTTTGTTTCTGATGACTGTTGCATTTTAGGATCCAGGAATGGTATCACTGAATTTTAATCAGAGATCTGAACAAGCTACTGAAATATGATTAGTTCTTCTATCTGACACTGTGATTACTGCTTAGGAGACATCTGCTGCTGCATAAAATCAAATCTTCCCTTTCTGTCTTCCATTGTGACAATGCCAGAGCTTTTCTCTTTTTTTTCAAGGAGGTGGAGATGATCTCCAGGAACACACCAGGAAGGCAGCACAGCTCAGCCTTTGGCTGAGGAGCACTCAGACACACCCCGTGGTGGTTTTTGCCCTCTGCAGAGCCCTGGCCTGACAGATTGCCCATTTCCACAGCAGGGACACAGCTTTATCTCTCTCTCTCTCTGTGCATTTGCATGCACAGGATGTGGCCCTTCCCTGTACTGCAGTGGGGCTGCCAACCCTTGCCATTGTCCTTGTGACACCTGGTCACAGCAATCTCCAGCAGCCTCCAGCTGGGTCCCCACTCCTTCAAAACAAAACGTGTCCCTCTCACCTGTGCAGGTGAAAAGGCCTTTTTCAGGATGGCTTCATCACAGGGCAGGGGGTGGCTTTAGGCTATCCCTCAAAAGGCTGATGGAGTGAGGTGCTGCTCTCAGTCCTGGGTGAGAGCAGCACTCAGCACCTTGCAGAAACACAATCCAAAAACTGAAGGCAGCAGCAGAGGGGGGAAGAGAGGGAGAGAAGAAAAAAACAAAACCAGGAAAGAAATCAAGAAAAAAAAAAAAGTAATATTTTTCACATCTGACCTCAAAGCTGCTGGGACTGCTGTGAGGTATTTTTCCCACTCAGGTTAGTCTGCTCTAAAAGGCTGTGGGCATCAAAGAGAAAACATTATAAAATATCTGTCTTCCACTCGCCTGCATTTTGCCTGTAATAGGTCTCCCACTTACACTGTTATTTTTTTCCCCCCTCATCTCAACATAGAACAGAGGATGGCTGCTCACCAGGCTCATTAATATGCATAAAGTGCAGTATAATTAGTTGCCACAGGTAACCCTTCTATAACTGTGTGAATTGAGCTAATGTGCAAATATACGAAGCACTGCAAGTGGGACGGTGTAAGTAAAAGTCCCCCATTTCATAAAAGGAAATATTTGAATAATATGCAAATGCACTGGATGTTATTAACAGGATGTCAAGGTTTGACAGTCCATGTTATTGTGGAAATAAATGAGTTTTGACACAAATAACTTAGATATGCATTGATTTTTTGAGCAAACGTTGTAATGAGATGTTATGTATTGTAGTGCAGGTTTATACAGATTTTGATGACTATTAGGGGAAAACATAACAGTGGATCAATTATTAATGTATTCATTAATATGCTCCAATGTGTAACAATAATTATTTTCTTTCTTTTCTCCCCCCACCCTTCAAAATGCAGTTCCTCTTGCATTTTTAATATACCTGCTTGAGAGTATATGGAGCAGAGTCAATACAGCATTCAAATCACAGGCGTCAGGGAAGATGAACTGTACCTAACCACTGCTGACAAACACTACCCAAATGCTCCTCACACTCTGCATTTCTTCATTATAACTCCCCAGAGGAGGCATTAGCCTCTGTTCTTTCAAGGAACCCAGTTTACATACTGAAGCTCATCAGCAGGTCAACAGTTCCTAATGTTGGTCAGTGAGCTTATGTGAAATTCCACTGTGCTGGCATTTGCTCCTGAGAGGCAGAGGGAAGAAGCATCCAGAAAACATTCAATGCCTAAGGACAAACATCTGCTGAAATGGCTTGCTGGCCAAGTTCACCAACAGGGGAATCTGCAGTTGATCCATTCTGCTGAACCTGCCAGATGTCCCTGCTTTGTGCCATCTCGTCCTCATTTCTAAAAGGATTGTCAGCGAGTCCCTGTAGGTGGAGTCCTGCATGGGGGGACAGTCAGAGCCCTGCTCACTGCTCCCACTGCCACGCTCCAAGGAGTGCTCCAGAGGGCACTGGTGCCTGGAGGGGGACAGGCACGTCAGCATGGGCTGCCCAGCAGCAAGAAATCCTGAGCTGAAGTGGCACAGACTCAGCTCAGCTTGTTTTGGCTTTGCTGTAATGCTGGACCTGCACAGGCACTTGCACTGGTGCAGAGATGGTGCAGGAGGTGTGGAATTCTCCTTCACCACAATGGCTGCAGGAAGGTGTCCCAAAAGGCCAACCCCCCTTTTAAGGAGGATGATAAATAACTGAGCCTTCATTTCATTAGGATATTAATTGCTCTGTCACTTGAGGAAAAAAAAGAAAAACTAACTTATCTGTGCAGTACATCTTCATAATTTGTGGGATCTTCTCTAATATTCTCAGGTTAAGATGTTCTGGCCTCAAAAGGTTACACCATAAGGGAAGCCGTATTTATGGGCCAGCTTTTTCCCAATCATTTCAGAAGCTGCAACAAAGCAGCAGTTGTTCTGAAAGGTGGCCATCTGAAGAGAACTACTCAAGCCCCTGAGCCTTCTCCTTGGAAATTGCATCAAGAGAAATTTGATTATTTGGGGGGTGGTCAAGACAGGTTCTTTTCTCAGGGTAATCTGGCAAGTACTGCTGAGAGGGTTTGGATTTTTATAAAATATGGGCACAATCCACTCCTTGCTCTGCCTGAAAATGTACTTTGCAAAACTCCCTGACTTTGCAGGAATATAGGACACAGAAAGCTCGGCCCCCCCAGGAATCTTTCCTGCCACACAGGAGAGCTCCTTGTTGTTAAAAGGTGCTGGGGGATGTATTCTGGCCTGCAGAGTGGGGAGGCAAGTGAAGATGCTATCCTGACTTTTGTCCACAATAGATGGGATTCATCTCACTTTAGCTCAGCTAACAGCCTGTCCATGGTGATTCATCCCAAATAACCAAACTTGCCTCCAGACAGCCCTGTCCCTCTCCACTGGCAATAAGTGAAGCCTGGATGAATAGCTCCAACTTTCAGACAAGTTTCTTGTATGACAGCTGAACTCAATGACCCAACAACTGCCAAGACCCTTGGGAACTATGGCAGGGAAACATCTCTAAGCTTATCACCTGTGATTAAAAAATATTGCATGAGGACCAAAGAAAACTCATTAGTTCATCAGGACCTTTACATCTTTTGCACTTTCCCAGAGTAACCTAAGACAGAAGTTACCCCTGGAACACCAAATGTTTCCCCATGGTGCTGCAGGAGCAGCCACACTATTTAGTGCTGCCCTATGGACCACCATGACCAGGTCTAACTGCTTTTAAACTGTGACATGAACAAGTAAATGCTGGAGGCAAGAAGGGAAAATAGCCACAGAGAAGCAATCTAAGCCTGGATACCCCAAGTTGTGAAACCACAGAAGAAATACAAGACCAGATTTAAAACTGGCTAGAATCACCAGAAGGATGAAGAAGCACATTTGCTAATTGTGTGCATGTCATAAATCCTGGGATAGCTGGAGACTCACTGCTTAAAACACTCATTTTATCCAGCCAATTAGCATGCTGCCTAGACCATTATCTAGCATTACTGTGGGTTTCACAGTGCACAATGAAGAGGTTCATGTAATTATAACATGATCCAGGTGACCTCCTGTACCACAGGTAATACCCTGTGCCTCTTGCACTGCCTAATTCTGGCCAACAGACCCCAGACAACCCTGAGTTGTTAAGCTACAGACAAGATTTCAAAAGTGTTTCCAGCCTTCAGGCATCCAAAATAATAAGTCATTTGAGGTCTTGTGTTTTCAAGAACAGGTACTGATTTTCAGGGGCAGATTAGATGCCTGAACATTTGAGGCTTTTGCTTTGGAGATAATAACTCTCTGATGGATTTTGCTCACAGTCATCATTGCTGGGTAAGTGAATCTGAAAGCAGCATGAGTGTATAATTGACTGCACACCGAGGTCTGGCTCGGCTCAGTGACGTAACCAAGGAACAGGGAAAAGCTTCAGCTGCCAAGGAGAGGGAATATTCTCCTTAGCCCATAAAAAATACAGCCCCCCAAAACCACAGCTTTGAAACTCAAAGCCAAATTTCCACACATGACTATTAAAGGTAACAAACTCCCTGAAAATCATTCCCCTTTTCTCTTAGATACTTTAAAAATTCCAGTGTCACTCTCATATACAGGTGAAAATAAAGGCAGCAATTCCTACTAATACCAATGCCTCTACAGGCACAGCTTTAGTGCTGCAGAACATCTCCTGTCTTTATAATTTGCATTTATTTATAAGGCTGCTGTCTCCCATCACTGGGTAGCATCACATGTTGCATAATTGTGTAATGCAGCAGAAGAGAATAACTGGGATTCCTGCTAGAAAACCCAGAGAAATCATTTCGTGTTGGTTTTTTCCAAGCCAATAATAATCCTGTACAAAAACACAATACTTTCCCTGCAGCAATATTATGAAGTCTGCAAAAGACCATCTCCCAAGGAGCAGACTGACAGCTCACAATTAACCCAGGCAATGCCAACAAGAATCAGAAAATACTTTTGTGTAACTCTTTGTAGGATAACCAGGATATTACTAATATTCTACTTATTACTTCACACTTTTTGGAAGGAGATTATCAAATATTTTCTAAAAGGAGGGAAAATCATTGCCTGCTTTTTACAGGTGTGGAAATCATAGCAAGGGGAGGTGAAGTGAGCTCCCTGTGGTCATCCACCTGCAAAGGGTTCTGGTGATCTCCCAAGTGAGCAGTGAGCACTCTGCAACTCACAGCGCTCCAGAGCCCACTCAGCCACAGCTTCTAACACTCATGTACCCACATTTCTTCTGTTCAGAGGAAAGCAAAGTGCAGGTAGGGACAGAAGAGCCAAGGAGTGATGTGTGGCTCCCCTTGGCCCCTGTATCCAGCCTGGAAGCCCAGACAGGTCTGGCAGCCCAGAGCTGCTCCCATCTCTGCACACTGATGATGCCTCTCAGCTGCTCCTCCATGATCCTCTAACAAAAGATCCCCTGAGCTGCCTTCTCTGATTTGAAGAGACATCTGACTCACTGTCTGCTTTACCTGAGGCATCTCTCTTCCTACTTGTCAGAGTGATATGAAAACCTGGGCTGTTTCCAGCTGGTGATATCACCATCATTTCAGCTCCCTCATGTAGTGAAATAACGTTCCTTCATCTTAGCAAGGACTGGTCCATACGTTTTTTTCCTCTGCTGAATCACTCTAATTTGCTTTGACTGAATGAAGAGGAATGTGATCACTGTATTTTCAACACTCTAGTCCACCCAGAGGCTCCTCAACTGTTTCAGGTCTCAGGTCAAAGGAGATGATTTCTATGAGCTGACCCTCAGTTGTCCCTGTGGTTTGTGTCAAGGTACACTGGGGAAGTTCAATGCCCTCCACAAAGGGTGACAAAGCTGGCAAAAGGATTCCTCTAAGGAGGATTTTCCAGAAGGGAACAGATTAATTCAGAGCATAAAGAAAGTTTACAAAACTCTCCACTATCACCCAGTCCCATCGTAGCTGCACTAAGTAGTTACAACACACAGAGCCTTGTTCCACAGAAATAATTTTCCTCCTTTTACTCTCCTTCCTTAGTTCAGAGTCAAAACCACACAGAAAAAAAAAGTGAAAACAAAATGGGGACCCAGTGTACAGGAAGAAAAATCAGGAACTGAAAATCAAGCCAGAAAAAATGGTCTTTTATATTCAACATTTTTTTTAAGTAAACAGTGAATAACTTCTGAGCATTCTTGAACTTTTTTTTTTCCCCCACAAAACTGATTTACCTTTTTTACCTGCTCCACCAGACAAGCAGGCAAATAGCTGCAATCCTCTCCTGAGCAGCTTTGCTCAGGTTCTTGCCCTCTCTAATGTGATTGCCAACACAGACTGACAGCTGGTACCATCTGCAGTGCTGGTGTTTCTGATCTGAATAACTTCTCACTCTTCCAATGAGACAAACAGGTCATTTCAGATTAGACATCAAACATCACCAGGTTTTGGTCACTTCTGGCCTGGGTCCCATTTGACTACAAATGTCACTTGCAAGTCATCTATCAACAGGTTGTTCCTCCCTCCAAAAACACCAGGTTCAATCATTCAAGTAGTAAACCACAGTCTTAGCCCCTGTGGGCTTTAAAATACAAATTTAAATGAAGGAGGATATTTAAGGAAAGATTTGAGGGCCTTTTTTATTAGTCTACTACCTCACAAGAAATTTGTTTGTTTTATTTGTGACGAGGGGTGGGTTTTGGAAAAAAACAAAGAATATAAACAAAAGGCAACTATATTAAAATGCTAAAATTCAGTGTCAGGCAAAACAACACATGGTAATGAAATGCTGAAGTGCAGCTCAGACAACCTTTTTTCCCCTTGTCTATGAGATGGAGGGCACATGGCTCTCCATCACAAGTGCTTGCACACACAGACCCCCCAAGGTCCTGCTTTAAGCTCATTCAGTCTGAGCAAAGTGGGGAAATCAAGAACACCAGAGCACCAAAGGTGGGGTTTGCAAAGATGTAATGACTGCCCATGTAATTAAATGCCTGCACTGTGCACAATGAGCCCTCACAGATTTGAGAGCACCACAAAAGTGGGTTTATGCAGTTAAAGAATGTTTAGAGGCTGATTAAGACAGAAAACATTGACAATACACAAGTAGGATGCCTGCAATGTCCTGGTTTCCCAGCACTCATTAAATATGTTAATATTTATGTTAATAAGGCCCCAAAGTGTGATGATGCTGGAACAGACCTGCCTTGTTTTCATGGCTGTGCCCACCAGACCTCTCCTCTTCTGCATCTTTAACATCACACATCACCTTCAACATCACATTTGTCTTCATGGTTTCACCCTGCTATTCTACCTACTCACAGACCATTTTCCCTTCATTTCTAAAATTAAAACTCAGACACCTGAAGGCACTTCATATGACACTACTTAATGATATTTTTAAAGGACTTTAATTGTTTAGGCTAAAGTCTTCAAATTTGTTCCAATACCTTCAACATCAAATTCCACATTCTTTTGTGAACTCAGGTTTATCTCAATTGAAAGCCTGGACTACAAAAGAAAAGAAAGGAGAATGACTGCTTAGGTTTGTATAATGCACAGGGCCCCTCTCTCCCATCCCTAACAGGAAAACACCAAAGAATAAGTGTGTTTTTCAGAAGAGCTTTTTGTCTTGATATGGAGACAAGGGGGAAAATATCACTATTACCATTAACTTGTCACTGCTTATTTACCCTTGTTGAGATAAACACATGCCTGAGTCATTTCACTTCAGCATCCAAACACTGGTTCTTGTTATAACTTCACAGATAGATTAAAGAACCTCTTACAAGTAGTGTTTTCCTGCTGTGGAGGCACTTAACACTGAAGACAAGTCATCTCTCAATCTTATTTCTGATGAGTTAAAAAGATTGAGAGTATCTCCTGGCAAAGCATTTTCCCCAGCACCTCTTTCCTGCCTCCTCTCCAATTTACCAGTATATTTTTCAGAATGGGAGCATGAGAAGAATCAAGATAAAGCAGAGCACCACTGGCTTCCTAAAGACAGGGGTGAAGTTGCCTTCCCGCTTCACTGCCCTGTGGATGAAATATCCATTACTCCTGCAGCCCTTCAGGATCAGGGGGACTCTGCAGACACATCCATAGGGAAGGAAAGAGAAGCTAGAAAAGGCATCATATCCTCATGGATTCATTTTAAAATCTATATATTCTTGTGGACAGGATCTACTTTGCCCCAATAACCAACTGCAGCTCCAAGAAGGAGTTTGCTTCATGACTCCCTTTATCCTGGATGGAATTACTCACTGACTTCTTGCACTGACATTGTTGCAATCCCATTTTTAGCAATGGGCTGACAAACATGTATCTCAATCATGTTTTCATGGCTGCTTTTGCAGTTTAATGGTGTGTTATAGTTTAAATGGTCACCAATTGAATGGGCCTTGTTGGTTTATGAAATAGCTGTTAATATTAGATTGCACAGTTGGGAATATTACAGCGGGCACTTGTGCATTAAATATTAATTTGTCTGGTGAGAGCTGAGACTATTTGAAGTGTAAGAATTGAAACTTGGGCAGGGCTTCAGAGTGTTGTTGCCAGTGGCTTAATGATGTATGCAGTGTGTGCTGGCCTGAGTCTTTGGGGTACCACAGCCCTCAGTTCAGGCCCTTGGCCTGTATCTCCCATTTTGTCCTTGTCACAATGAATACTGAAATAAAGACATACAGATTTCTATTGCACATTCCCTCTTCCAGCTATTCCAGGGCTTCTTCCAGATGACCAGTCTATCCCTGCTCAAAGTGGGTCACACAACACTGTGGCAAATATCATTTTTGCTGCCAGAAGCCTCTTCATAGTGAACTCTGCATCCCTCAAGGATACTCTATTGCCAGCTCTCTCCTCTTTTGTGTAATTCTTATTAGAACAGTCAACACAAGGCTATACTGATCTCCCAAATACCATCAGAGACTCAGGAAAAGTCAAAATCAATCACAGAAGTAGTCACATTGAAAGGGGTTGTTGTACATGTCAGTTAAGCAGAAATGGGATGGGTCCATGTGAATAACTCATGAAGCAGCAATTTTTAGCTTTGGTGATTCCAGGTATTGCATATTAGCACAGGAGTTGCCAATCTGTAACACTTGTGCACCTGCAGAGATACTGAAAGTCTTTTTACTGCCCAGAGACCTTCAGATGGGTGCACTGGATAGAGATTGAACCCATGACACAGCTAAAAATATTCTATTCCATAAACCCAGAACCTCTTTTATTAAGAGGACTGAGTGAAGTTGTTCAGAGTTCAGTCAGCTTAGCAAATGTGAGTTGAAAATGGATTTGGTGCCTTGGCTGCTCCATGAGTTATTTCTGCAGCTGTACCTGGTGTTTACCCACTTGTGTGCTCATGAATGATCTGAAACCTGTCCATGCAAAACCCACAACCTACCAAAGTGTCTCTTAGACAGCAGAACACCTGAGGCCATCTCCCTATACCACAGCAACATTCTGCCTGACAGCCAAAGCTGCTTCAGGCTGGGTTTAGTATCAGTATTTCTTATTTACTTACTTTGCTTGTTAGGGAACTGGGACAGCAGAGTCAGTGCTAGTCAATTCTTCCAGAAAAATTTCTCAAGTATCAAATATGTACCTTAGTAACTTTACACACAGTTCCTACAGCCTACCTGCATGGTGTGTATTACAAAGAATACACACTGGGGGAATCAGATGGTGTTGCCCTGGAGATTGCAGAGGATGGGATATTTCTCTGACTCAAACTACTATAAATTCAAAAGCCAGACAGTATTTTACTCCACAGACCTTCAGTGCAGCCTCTCTAGGTGTGGTCAGTAGAGAGTGCAATGCACCTTGGGCCACTCTGCTCAAAAACCATTTGCAAAACTGTGTGAAGCAACACTGGCATGAACTTGTGAAACTTGCTGCCACAGGAGGCTGAGGGTATCTGCAGTGTTTAAAGGGATTAGAGAAACTCATGGACAACAGGTCCAGCAGAGGCACAGGCAGGAATGTACCCTCTAACACCCTTAATCCAGTGATTACAGCTGCTGGGGGCATATGAAGGGAAAAGGCTGCAGAAGGTGGCTGGAGTCACACACTCCTTCTGGGCAACAACTTTTAGGGGCAGTTTAAGACACCCAGGCTGGATAAGTGATGCTCTGACCCAAGCTGTGTTTCCTAAGGCAGTTGTTTATCTCAAAGCCTTTTTTTTTTTTTTTTTTTTACCTTGCAATTGAAGCTAGATCTGAGTGTATTTGACAGGAGGAGTGAGCTCCTGCCAGAATTGGAGGGAGCCTGATGGTGAATGATCCCAGCATGACTGCAGGTGGCTTAAATACCAAAAACATAATAGCATTAGCAGCAGCACTGCCCACTTCATCCAGTTTCATGTCACTCCTGAGGTTTCTGATACAGTTCAGGACACCCATGGAACATGCAGAGACCTCATACAGCTGCTCTGAGATCTGTCTCCATCTGGGGAGCCAAAGTCCCTCACAGAGGAGCTCTCTCAAGGATTATTTCTCTGATATTTCCTGATTAGCATTTCCAGGAGCAATTTTGTTTTATAAGGAAATGCAATGAACAGAGTTACTGATAAGCCTGAAAGCCTTGCTTCCCATGATTTTAAAAGTGACTGATGGTTTTGAGTATCTTTGACTGCAGCTGGACATTTCAAGATGCTTTAAAGGCCCCCAGTTTTAGATGTCAGAAGTCATATAGAGGGGAAAACTTCTGCTCTCTTTCCACACCTCAGATTGTGCAAAGAAAAGAAACCAAAATCAAGAGCCTTTGGAAAAACCTAAAACTCTGATTTTGAGATGAAGCACAAGAATTAAAAGGGTAATGACAGCTGCCAAGAGAGGAAAGACTTCAGTACATGCCTTCAGGTGAGCAGATACTTCAGCACTGATGAAACATATGGCTTTATCTCAAACACACCTTTGACATTTCTAGGGTATGTGTCTGGGTGGGAATGGCTGTAAAACAGAGCACAGTTCCTGTAAAAAATGGAAGCAGACTTCAGAGCCAATTGGGAAACACATGGCGACACCAGATAAAAGAGACAGACAGAAAATAAAAAGAGCAAAAATTCTGCCAAAGGGGAAAATCACAACTCACATCCTCTGCTTTGGAGATGGCTCTGTATGATTACAAGCACGCTGTGAATATGGCTGTTCTGATAAAAACAGTCTGCACCATTCACACAGGAAAGCTCTTCTTTGGGGGATAAATGTTCTTAGCTCCTGGTTTTTTCTTTTCCCCCAGAAAAGCAGATTTTGGGTCCACCCATCCATGCCACGTGCAAAGCCCAGCCTATGAGCAAACACCCAAACACACACCCCAAAGCCTAAGTGCATATTCATTTGAACCACAGTGACAGCCTCATTTGGAAACAAATTAGGGGTTAACTAAGAAGTCCATGACAGAGGCAGAATCGAGTTTCCCTTTTCCCCTCACTGTCTGTTAGAATTAGAAAGTGTCTATGAGCAGTGTGTGTCAAGAATATGAACATGAGATGTCATTTCTCCTGCCTCTAATTGAAGCCAAGATAAATGAAGTGGAAAGGCGGCGTCCAATCCAATCAAAACATGAAAAAGGTATTTTGACATGTAAATTACAAACTTCCTGTGTATTTTGTCTCCCCAATTACACCCTCCCCTGTCATGTTTTTTTAAATTATATCTTAATCTCCCAGTCTCCTAATAATTATGTCATCATTCTTGGGCCTTGAACACTGTGTAATGGTATTTTATAGGATGTGCCATTCATTATTAACTAAACTTACTCTCTGTCCCCGGTGATGCTATTTCTCATGGTGTTCAAATATGCATTGTGTCAGTTCTCCCTTTGTAAATGTTAGGCCAGTTCCACTCACTGCTTCCTGATTAAATGGTGTGGAGTAGGCAAGGTACTTTCAGACAGTTTATTCTGCCCATCATTATTTCATAGGGATGCACACTCCCTGGTATTTTTTTAATGGAATGGGTGAGTGGTTTCAAATGGAAGTTCCCAGTCAGTTTGGATTACTGAAGGAGCTCCGTGGCTTTCGTGGTGTAATTGTGTTTTCTCTCCACCTCTTGGAAGGGGAGGCAGCATTGGCTCAAATTAAAATGCACAGTAAGGGATGGGGAGTAAGATCAATGCAGTGTCTAACTACACCTCCATGAGAGCATCTCCATCAGCTGCTGCAGTCCTCACATCAGATCTAACAGGGAGACACCAAGGATCAAATTCATCACATCTATATTTAGATGTGAATGCTACATCTAAGGGAGTCAGCAGGACCAAAATAAGCACTCCTAGACTGCAATTCATCTCTAGCCTTTAAATGGCTATTTTTGGATGAGATTAATAACACCTTAGAAGTGCCTTTTTCTCTCAGAAGACTAGAGCAGGATTCCTCAGGACTTGTTCAAGCTGTGGAAGTCCACCAGAGGAGGAATCCCACCCCAGACAAAAAGGATCCCTGGAGTTAGGGACTGCCACCCTAAGGGGGAGAGATGACTGCAGGGAGGAGGAGAATTTAGGTAAGTCTTGTGATACTTGATCTTGTTATCAATGCAATCAGTTACTGATGAACAGCACTCACGTAGTAGTTGCTCAGGTTTCTAAGCTAAAACACCACCCACACCATCAAATATTCAAGAATGATAGCAAATCAGACCCAATATCAGACTTTGCATAAACATGCCACACTTTCAAGTATAGTGATTATCAGACAAAAAATATTTAGCTCTTATGATGTAAATGAAAATACTTCCTTATGCATAGCTAGTTCAGCAATATAACTTAACTCCTGATTCTGAGAGCACAGAAAGTGCTCTCCAGACGTGACTTACACATAAACAGCTGGAAAAATTACAGAGAAAATTACTAATTTGACTGTATTTAAATGTGATGTTAAACAACTTCTGTCTACACATAGAGTTTTATGTTCTCAGTCAAGGCTTCAGTGAGACAGAGAAGCCTGTGAAACACTTTCATCCCAGACTTTCTGTTACTGAAGGCAGCTGACACACAAGCCAGTCTTGTTTTTCAGCACCCACATGCATGACAGGAATCTTGCCCTGGATTTGAACTGCTCCTCAGCTTTGCCTATGCTCTGTGTAAGTGAATAATGATCCCAGTACCAAAGATGCCATATCAAAGTTTGGGTTTGGATACACCTGGGCAATCTCTTTTCATTATTGTAGCCAGTGAGTGCAGCAGAGGAGCTGCAAAAACTCCTGCAGTTTGAGTGGGACAGGCTCAGGAGTGAGGGAAATGGAAATTCCTATTGAGTTTCAGCACCCCTTCTCTTTGCAAGGAGATCCACACCTCTGGAAAAGCTCTGCTCTGCACCTGCACAAATAAATACCAGGAGCCCTCTCTCTTTCTCCCTTCCCCTTGGCAAACATCCTGCCAGAGTCCCACCTCAGCAGACCTGGGAACTGCCTCTTCCCAGGGCCTCCAGACATGGACATCTCCTCTTTCCTCCAACAGAGACAAAAAGAATCCAGCTCAACAAATATTATTGGTCACCTCAGACTTATTTCTTCCTGGTGTGTTTCCTTCTGTTATTTTCCCCAGACCTGTGAAATAACACCTGAGCTGAGACTGCTGTGAACAGGGCAATGTCCTCTCCTTCAACGGGCTGTGGAGGGTCCATGTGTCTCTCATCTCCTCTCCCTCCTCTGCACTGTCCTGTTTTATCAGTTTTATCTTTGCTGACCTCTGTGCTGTAAAAGCCTGCACTCCTGCTCACCTGCCCACAAAGCACTCCAACAGCAACTTCTGTTAAATTAACCAGCAAATCCACGCTAAGGCTGAAATATCTGAGCACAGAGCCCCCTGCTGAGGAGATCCCAGTGCTCTCGACCTGGCCCATTCACACCACAAGCATCCAACCCTGCTGGGAGCTGCATTTTTATCTATTCCCAGCCCAGTGTTGCTGCCCTGCTCGTGCCCTGGCACCTTGTGCACGAAACCCAGCTTCCCTGGAGATGACCAAGCTCTCACATGCAATTATAAAACGCTTTCTCCAGCCTCAATCACAAAGTTTGGTTGCTCTCCTGTCAGGAATATCCAGAAGCACATGCACCTTTCATCCAGTTTCTCTGGGAAAAGTTCATCTTTCATAGGACTGCACAGCTGGTTTTAGGATTGAGACATCAGAACTGAATTGTTTTAGGCATCCTGTCATCTGAAGGTTCCCTACCTGAACTGGAAGAAGGATTTATTGCACCTCCTTCACCTGAGCCCCTGCAAGGGCCATCAGGCTGTGGTTTCCCAGCACAGGTTTGCCAGGTTGTGCTTGTCAGTCCCAGATGTGCACACACAGACACCCCCCAGATGTGCACACCCACATGTTCACTCTGGAAAGGAACAGGGAGGTTCCTGCCAAGCTGGATTTAATCCTGGGAGCAAGACACTCCATGTTCCTGCAGTTTGCCTTCTAGCACCAGATACAAACAGGCAGTCAGGAGTGGTAGCATCAGTCTCACCCTAATTAAAGCCACTTGAAATTACTGAGAGTCTTTCTCTTCAGCTGCACCATTCTTTCTGCTCTTTCTGCGTCTCCATCCAGAGAGACACAAACCATCTCACACAGACCATCTCCTGGGGTTCTCACTTTAAGTGCATCACACACCTCTACCCAGATGAGGCTGGGGCTGGGGCTGGGGCATCAATAACACAAATTACCATCCAGCCTACTGCAAGCTGGAACAGTTTGCCTGTGACCAGCAAGTTTGGTGTGCTTTTGTTTTGTCTGGATAGTTTTTAACTAATTTTTTGAGATATAAAGACAATTGATTTAGCAAATTATTAACATAATACTTGCCAGAGCACTTGTTTACATATTGCAGCAAACCCTTGACCTGTGTCTTGTGCCTTTAGATGGAAATACATGAAGAGAAAGTTTCCTGTCACAGCTTTTTGTGTGGCACAGCCAGGATGCATTTGCAGATGGGTTGTGCTGTTACTGTACCTCTTACCCAGCCTGAGTGTCCCCATAAAGTAGTGCATGCACCCCACAATGACACTTTTTATGCATTCCAGTATTCTGAAATGCCTTCCTGTGTCCTTCTCCCTTCCCACATGCTCTGGATGGATCTGCACTTTGACAGATTCTGTCACATGCAGCCCAAAGTGCCAAACTCTCTCAGGCACAGTTTGCCAGCACCTGCCCAGCACTTTGCTCCACCACAGCTCTGCAGGATTTGTTCCTGAGCCCCAGCACTATGTGGAACATTAAACTGCTCCTCTTGGGCACAGAGAAAGAAGCTGCTGGGGGAAGACCTGCCCTGCCTCCCCTCCAGCTCTCCAGAGCTCCTGCAATCACATCACAGCTCTGGCAGCAAACCCTTGGCACAGGCCTGGGGAAGGCAGAGTGAGAGAGGGAAAATGTGGGAAAATAAATGCAATGGGAGCCTGTACAGAGCTTTCCTCACAGGGTGTCTTTGAGTGGCACTAAATATATAAATATGGGAGATATAGATATATTCAAAAATAAATACATGCACATATTTACACACACCTCATACACACACAATAACCTCAACCCACAAAGTAACCAAGGATAAAGAACCATTTCCTGTTGCATCCCAACCCATCACAGCAGAATTAGCCATGTTCACCAAATCTCTAAGGTTCCTTCCAACCAAACTGTTCTGTAACACAAGACAAAGTAAAATTCTGCTGTGATAGTGAAGGGACCCCTGTGGCTGCAAAGAGCCACCCTCTCACTGGAGAACCATCAAGATCTCCCCATTCTCCTTTTGGTCACAGCATCCCCAGCCCTGGACACTTTGGAAAGAGGCTCCTGCTCTGAAATTACAGGCCCCACTGCATAAACTTTTAAAAAGTGCAGTTTTAATCAAGTGACAAATTCTCAGCCCTGCACAGAAGGTCACATTCTGCCTCCCAGAGTATTCATACATTTGCAATGTAGTATTGCTTTTAATTCTAATAAACAATTTTAATTCTTTATTAGAGTGGATTTAAGAATAGATAATATTTCTAATGCATTTTTAGCAGTAAAAAAATTGAGAGAGAGAGAAAAAAAATGTTAGTGAAGAAAAACAGCATCACTCTTCAGTGAGCTACAGACCCACTCAATGTGCTTGAAATCTAAAATTCTCATAGATTCTATTCCCCCTCAGAACTGTCATTTGTCAGCCATTAGCACATACATAGCTTAGGGTTTGGATTAGAACCCAGTTGTAACCAGAAAGCCCTTGATCTTCATCAACATCACCCCTACCACAGCACTTTTGCTAATAAGACAACATGGAGAGTGAAAACAGTGGATGCCACATCTCTACAAATCCCTCCTTTTCTCTTTTTTTTTTTTTTGCCATCAAATCCTTGATTTAAATTCCAAAGCACACAATTCAACACATACAAATTCAATACCACCTCGAAAAGCAGAGTTTCCTCCTACTGGGCCAGATCCTCTGCTGGTACAAATCAATAAGGATCTCTTTAGCCTAAGTGCATTTACATTGTGAATCCAGCCCCTGGGATCCCCAAGCTCACATGCAGGAAAAGTCTGCTTTTAATTTAAAAAAAAAAAAACAAAAAAAAACCCTAAACTAAAAAGTTTTGCAAATGTGAGCTTACAGAGAGAGAAGGCCCCTCTGCAGGTTTATTCTGGTTTATTTGTATTTTCATAGCAAACAATTCGTGGCCAAACTAAGAGCCTGGATGGTGACTGCCTTGGTTGAAACATCTTCATGATAATTTCAGTTTTGGCAGCACCATCTTCTGGGAAGCTTGTGCCAGTTTCACTAAATTCTTTGCATTACAGATAGGAAAGGAAATAATGTTTAAAAACAGTTATTTTGATATGTACAAGCCAGAACTAAACTACAACTGTTTCACTTGGCAATTTCCTTTATGTTAAATGATTCAAACCATCCTTCAAAGCAAAGCATTTTATAGAACAAAACAGTTGTTTTGAAGAAAAATAAAATACTTATTTTGACACAAGAGTCTGCTCCTCCCTTTTACTATTTGATTTCCTAACTTTTTTTTTCATTTTGCTTTAAAAAAATATTTATTTTATTTTTTTTTTGCTCTGCCAGAGAACAAGAATAATCAATTATTCGCACTGCTCTAGACAAACCATGCATAAATCATGAATGAAAACATACATTCATTCCCTCTGCTGCAAACTACTATTTGGTGAAAAGTAGAACATAACAGGAGCCTGAACTTATCCTCTGCCTCTCTTTGTCTTGTTTTTCACTTAAGATTCGAGTACAGCAGCTTAGAACTTGGGACAACCTCAGGGCAGCTGCACTCCTTCCACGTTGTTATACTACCATCTACTGATAAAAGGATGCTACTTCTCTGGGATTTTTCCTCCTGTCCTCATCACCTTGGTGCAACAAGCAGTATTTCAACTCCATCAGAGCTCACAAATGAGCATTTAACTGCTGCTCCAAGCCTCAGCACCTGAATGCTCTTTTCTGCAACACCAACACGCTCACAGAGGCATCAGCTGCACCCCAGAGCCCCTGTAGGAAAGAAGGTTTTGGGGGATTTGTATTTGTTACTCCCTTTGTTTCTTTCAAGGGAAAGAAAACTAAAGGATGTGAAACAATCATCAAAAGTCCACTGTCAGCTTGAAGAAAGGAGGCTGGGTTGGTCTTAGACTAAAGTGAGGAAACATTAAATTGCTACTTTAAAGAAGCTTGAAAGTGTACTACATTAAAGAAAAAAAAAGAGAAAAAGAAAAGCCAACAGTAACAAGTTTAGTTCTATAAAATATGAATTTCCCCCATTATTAATAGCAGGAAAGGCAGCAGCTTGGCTTTTTGCAGCATCCTCACACCCCTCTCGGGGCTTCCTGGTGCTTCCAGGGAGCTGTTCCCAGTCAGCATCCAGCACTCACCTGGGATTACTGCTCTGTTTGACTAAGGAATGGAGAACAGAGAGAAAAGCTGAGGACTCTTTGCAGGGTCTCCAGATGAAACAATTGGAAGTGCCAGTTAATTTCACATCCTTTACCCTCCTCAGCTATCCAAAACAGAAAGAGTGGCAGGCACCTTTTAGTGTAATCAGTGCGCCACAGTGATTTGGGGCTAATTAGATGTTAGTAATTAAGAAAAGACTGCTGTGATGGATGTTTTTACAGGTTGCATTGTTGATTCAAGAAATAAGGCTGTTCACCTTTAAGTATTGTCAGTCACATTTCTTTAGCTGGGAAGAATGAAATGTCAATTTTATCTTGCTTCATCACTGCTCTTTAATCAATGTCGATGCATCACTTCCCACTCTCATTCCTCCATCAAACACTGACCTGGAAATCTGACACTGAGCTTTTCAACACCAGCTCAGCTAATTAAGAACTTTGTTATTCCACCTTCCATCTTTTAAAGAAAAGTAAGGAAAGCGCCAAAGAACCTTTTGCTTTCATGTGGAAAAGCATCAGCAGGGGGTTAATAATAATTACTAAAATGACTGACAGCTGGGGCTATGCTGTGATTTGCCCCAGCCCTGTGGTCCTGTGGACACAGAAAGGTAAAAGTTAAGAATAGTCAGGTTCTGAATTTCTACAGTGAATAAATGGGGTTTTAGGAAAGAAAATAGCTTCCTACCCTGAGACTACAGGAGCGAGAAAGGTGCTGATATTTATTTTTGCACCTGACCCTTTCAGCAGGGCAGCCAAACCCTCCCCACATCACTGGCAAGCAGGAGGAGCACTTGGAGCCTTCCCACAGCAGCCCATCACAGACACTGTGGGCCACCAGCAAGGAATTAAAAAGCAGGGCTGAGCTGTATCCAGATGGGTTTACTGGATTTTCCTGCACGCAAGCAGAGGAGACTTTAATACATGTACTGCCACACATTCTGGGAGCCCTAAGCACAGATTAAGATCTCAGTGTTCTGGGGCCTGCACAACACATCAGCCCCAGTCCCACAGATCTCACAGCCTGAGCATGAGAAATAGAAAAAAAAAAAACCTGGGAAAACAACAAAGCAATTAAGAAATTTGGATTGGTGCCGTGTCACTGCTACTCTGTCTTTCACAGGCTTTTAGGGTTTAAATATTACAAAAACACCTCCTTTTGAAGATACTGCCCACCCTTCCCTGAGCCCAGGGGGAACTCATAAGGCCAGATACTGCAAAAGTGTTCACTAGAAAACTTGGCTGGTAGAAAATCAATTAGTTGTGGCCTGTCAGAAGTGGGCACAGATTTGTCAATACTGAGTAAGAGTGATAAGCAGGATGGATATGGACTGTGAAGGCTCTTCAATAAAGAGGTGATCAGGACTAGCAAAGAGGACTTGGGAGGCAGAAGCAGGTCAAAGCTCCTTGGACATGGAGCCCAGCAAATCTGGGCAAGAAATCTGTTTGTTCCTGCTTCTAGAAGAGAAATATTAGGTGCATTTTCTGAACATAAGCGAGAAGAACAACCAAGGCACATATTTGGCTGATATCTGTGTTTTCTTAATCAACTGCAAACAGTATCAGGAAGTTCAAATTTGGCTGATCTGACTCCTTAGAGGTGGGGGAACAAAAACACAAGCACTTGGCACAAACCATTGCTTATATTATCTCACCCAGAAGACCTGCAGACCTAACAACTCAAGCAGACTCTAAAGGCTTTCACAGGATTACTTGTGTGAGAAAGACCTTCTTTTTGCACAAAAAATAAAGATTCAGAACTCCAAATATATTTTAAGGGCCAGATTTCTGGTAAAAGATGAAGAAAAGACACAGGTGGCAATCTTTATCACCCTTTTCCAGGCCAGCATTTTCTTTGGTAATTCTTTTAGGGAAAAAAAGATTGCTAAGAAGCCATGCCTCTTAAAAAGCTCACCACCCCTCTCAGTGTCCTCTCCTAGCTCCACAGCAGGTGTGTGCAGCAGCTCCATCCTGACCCAGCCCTCATCCTAAATCTTCAATTCAAGTGGGACTCCAGGCAATTCTGGCTCTGGAGACCCTCAGTTCCCAAAATCAAATGGTGAGCTCCCTCTCAGCCCTACTTAAAATCCACCAAATTACACTGCATCTGCAGGGAAGTGCAGATCCCTCAAGTTTTGAACCTCTTCATTTTTTCCAGTCCATGAGGAGGACATCTCAGGGAGGAAACACCCAGGGGAGGCACTGAGAGTGCACGATCAGGTCCTGGCACTGCCACACACACTTTTTCTGCTGGTAAATCACAACCTCTCAGAGTGCAGCCTCTCATCTGGCAAAGGGAGGCTCTTCAGTGTATAGATTTTGTGAAGATCTATTCTCTAGTCTGTGAAAAGCAGCATTAGAGGATCTACAGAGGCACCTCAGTAACACTGAGGTGGTGCCTTCAGTCCCACCCCACGGATCGCGCTTTTCCTGGACTTTGGTTCTGCCAAGTGTGTGAGCACAAACTGACAGAGGGGCTGGTTTCTCCATGGTTTGCAGGATCAGGGCTGATACATCCATCAGAGATACATCCAAACACACAGCTGACAAAATAAATATCTTCTTAGTGCTCCTATTATCATCCAGTGTTTTGGGGCCGGCTCATAAAGGCGCTTATGTGCAACAACGCCTAAGCAAACTGGGCTGATTTAAGAGGGCTGAGGGAACACTTAGCTGAGAATTTCCTGGCTTCAGTTAGATGCAGTCAGAGCGTTAAGATTATATTTCAGTGTCAGTATGTTGTTTTTATTTGCTTTATTAAATTTGCTTTAACTTGCATTGACATTTTCTTCCCCTTGTTACTCAATCTCTCAGCTGTAAAGATTCTGTTTTGCTGGACTGTTTTGCCATTTGTAGCAAAAATAAATGTTAATCCAATAGGAATTCTTAATTTTTATAATCACCAAGAAGTGAAATCAAGCCCCAGATGATGTTGTTGCTTGACTTCCAGTCCCAGCCTGGCCAGACAAGTCAGGAGATTTTTGATTCAGAGGCCGCTGTACCACCAAAACACAGAATTTGTTCTCTCAGGCCATGCAGTTACTGCATTTGGGCACCAAAGTCCAGTTTAAATTCCCCACTCCTTCTGTCACAGATGGAGCAGTAGCACTGCTAGAAAAAGCACTGCTGTTACTGATTGCAACCATGGAAAAGCTTAATAGAGCCAAGTTTCTTAAAGGTAACTTCAATTTCAGTGCATGCAGCATTGCACCTGTAAGTGACAATGTGACAGGATTTCCTTACTGGAGTCTCACTTGGAAAATCAATGCACATTTAAGTCACACACTGGTATACAGTGGTACATCTCTGCTTTATCCATGATACAGAATTTGTTTCTGCAAGAAAACATTATTTTCAGCTTTTTGAAGGCCAGCTGGTTAAAGTTTCAGATTTGATTGTAAGCAAATATCCAGTGAAGAGAGAGAATGCCCACATAAAACAGAGCTTTATATCAAGCAAGCAATTGTTCTAAAGTACCAAGATTTTGTGTAAGTTAAACCAGTCCACTGACCTTGAACATTCTTCTGAGACACTGAGTGAGGCTTTGCAGAGTCACAGGAACTGACCCTGTACCACAGGAAGGGTTTAGCCAGGGTTACTGCACTCTTATTGAGGCTCTTTTGTAGATAGGAGCCCTCTGGAGCCCAGTCCCCAGCTCCAGCAGTGTGCAGAGGTGGAATCTGGACTGGACAGAGGGGTCACAGCACAGGGCATGAAATGCTGCACTGCCCCTGGGAGCAAAAAGTGATTCTTGGCATAGCCTGTCAGGTAATGCCCTGTGGGGCAAGCCAGGATGGGTGGAAATCAGACCTTTGCCCTCCAAGCAGCAGAGGACAAGATTTAGGTTTTGGCCTGCCTGTCCCTCCAAGATTCAGGGAAGGGCATGACTCCTTGGCTTAGGAGGTGAGTGATAAATCTTACACTGGCTGGCTGGAATCACCTTGTCTGTGCAAGAGGAGATGAGACATTCATCTCATGCCCCTGGCTCTGCCAAGACCACATGCAGGTCTCACCAGGATACTCCTCTCACCTAAACCCTCCTCAGTGACAGAGTCCAACCCTCTGGCAATGCCACTGTTCACCCAGGTGACTTGACTTTGAAACACCAAACTCCAGAGGCCTGTGGAGATATAACTTCTCTCCAGAGAGAGGATCCCAAATGGTCTTTACTTTATATGAGAGCTTTGCTCTACACACGAATAGCAAACCACAGATTAAAGCAAAAAAGTTCCCAGTAAAACTGCCAATATTCTTCCCCTTGCTTTGTGTGCTGGGGTTGCTGAAATCCCAGAGAGCTGGTGACCTCCTGCACTATCAGTGCTGAAGTGTAGCCCAAAGAGACTGGGGATGAGCAAGGAACAAGCCACAGCTTTCAGGTCTGTGCAGATATTGAGCAAACTGGACCTGTAGTTTTATTCCCAATGTGCAGAGAATACACAACGTGCCTGGCCAGCTGTACAGCTGAGGTGTTCTTCAGTTCAACCCAATTCCCAATCCACCAGCAATAAATCCCATGGCAATCAGCATCAAGACACCTCAGGGGGAGTGATCCCTGGTTTTGAAGACAGACTGATGAAAGTTAACTTTGTGGATATTTTCTGTGAGAGGAAGGGATATAACTAAAGCATGGCCAGGGTTTTTAATGGCTGGTAAAGAATCAAGCCCATGATTGGGCACCAGGACTGTGGTGCACCAAGCAATGTGAGAATTAAGTGCTTCATCAACACTGTGCCTTTAATCCACAGTGCAAACATTTGATTTGCTTCAGGCACAGCACTTCACTGTCACATTTGCTTGGGATCTTGCCCAGATAAGTGAACCACAGCACCAGCCTCTGCTCTTTGCTCTGTGAACACTGGCACCAGTTCCAAGGATGCAAAAGTCCTGACACCAGTGTCAGGAAGCCACATGAAAAGGTGAAACATCAAGTGATCCTTCTAAAAGGAATCACTGCAGGTGCCTTTCATTCACCTTCAGCTTCCTGAACCTTGAGGGCACACTTGCTTTATGCTGCTCAGCTTTCCTTCACTGCTCCAGAAACTTGTGCCTTTTGAAACGAGAGCTGCCACTCTAGCTCCTTCTCTTCCAGCCAGCAGCTGCAGCTTCCAGAGAAAGACCAAATACTGCAGTGAAGTTTCCAAGGTTGGCAGAGGTTTGTCCCTGGCTGCCTGGGCAAGCTGTGACCTGGAGGCTGTGTCCTGGAGCCAGCTGTGAGCAGCTGCCCCCAGGAGCCACACGTGCAGACACAGCAGCTCCTCTGGGCCTGCACTGCCTTAAGGATGGAGTTTTCTTTTGCAACTCCCATAAGAGGGTTTATTTATAAAATGGGTTTTTGCTAGTAAAGCCTGCCAGGAGGAACTGCTGGTCTTTTTATGTCATGGTCCAAAGGGCTGATCAGATTGTCACAGACCCAAGGCATCAGCCCCTTTGGAAAGGGATTCATGCCACGATGTACAGCAACAAAACCCCTCCAACGCTGCAGGAGAGCAGTGTCACGTTTGTTAGGAGGCAAAAACTGTCAACGTGCCTGCCAGACTGCTCCTGCATGTCCCCTGCACTGAAGATCATTTCCAGCCCATTAAAGGCTTTTTAAGGTCTGGATTCAGACCCAGCATGACCCTGTGTAACATGGCCATTCCCAACACCCATCAGCCTGGCTCTGCCCCGGGCAGAGCTGGGAGGATGGCAGCCAGAGACTGGGATTGATTTTACTGCTTGCAGAGAGGGCTGATGCCTCTACACTGAGACTTCTCTTTCCAAAGGCCAGAAAATCCCTCCTGGTCACTGCAGGACTGAGCCCAGGAACATTCACACACAGCTCTCACACTAACACAGCCAGGTGTAGCACAGCCATGGTACAATTTAGCTTTGTCTTCCCCTTTTAAAGGTATCAATAGGAAAAAAAGAATTTTTAAAAGTCCAGTTCTCAGGCAGTAAAAGCAAATTAGTCCATTTTCTCTCCCCATGCTTCTAAAGCACCCCAAAATGGGATAACCTGACCCACACAGCCTGTCCTGGAGGGCTGGTGGGGAATTTGGGCATGGACACAGCCTCTAGCTACCAAATTAAATGTAACATTGACCTACCCAGAGCTCCCCAGCACTGCATGATGGACAACTAGTTCAAACCAAGCCTCCTGCTTGGTCTACCACAGCAGTCTAGACATTGCAAGTACAACAGGGCACTTTTTCTACACTAATAAACCCATAAGGGCAGGGAGGGCTGCAGGAAAAATGAGAACTACCAGAGCAGAACAGCCCCCGAGTTTTTGTTTATCACAAACTAATTAAAACAAAAAGCATACCATAACTCAGCCCTTAATAATAGGTAACCAGATGTGTCATTACTTGACCATGCTATATTGCAGCACATATATAAAGGTTATAAGATTATTTTTCAAAGCAATGTGCCACTGCTAAGGGTTTCCTAGCACTTTTATAACACACAGCACCTGAAGGAATTTTACCTACCAAGGCTAAAGCAAAACATGGCTAAAGCTAAAGCACACAGTCCTTCAACCCAAAAATGAAAATGTCAGCATACAACACAGCACAGTAGACCATAAGACACCATTCCTATTAATAGGAGATATTTCCTCCAAGGACATATTTTCTGTTGATTATAAAAAATGTCCTGAATAAGGAAAATGATGCCAAAGTGACAGCAGTGGGCAGTTTTATTTTTTTTCATGCACAGAGTTTACTCAGCCCTGGCCAAGCACAGAAAAAACCCCAATGTTTACAGAGGTAATAAAATATCATGGTGTGAGCAATTTACCTGATTACCAAAAGGATCAGGAACAAAAGTAAAAGGACAGCACTAGAAAAAGTTCCAGGCCTAAATCCAATAAAGCCTGTAGGCTTCTAAGACCCTGCAGAAACCACTCTTCATTACATATTTCTCAATGAGGGTGCATTGCTTATGTCTAAAACCACGTGGCCAAATGGCCAAACAACTCAGGATTTGTATGTTATTAATTTCATCCCACTGCCAATCACTTTTCAATCACCTGACTGGGGTTTTCCCATCTCTTTCCTGTGGATTGAGTGTTCAAACATCCAGCATTGATCAAACTCTCTCCCCATTAAAGCCATCCGTGGGCAGCAAGAGGATCCATGCTGAATGCTCTGGGGAATGGCAGGCAAGAGCCACCAGAGGCTGCAGGTGGGTCAAGTGCCTTCCAGCATGGCTGGAGCAGGAAAACAGCTGGGAAAAAGCCACTTTCTGCAGTGGCCTTGTCTCTGCTCTACAGTGACCCAGAAAGCAGCACTGCAGCTGGGCAGATACAAGCTGTGGGCAGTGGAATGGCTCCAGAGCTGGAAATGGGAGATCTGCTGGGTCTGTCCTGTGCAGCATGGAAAGAGATCCCTGCAGATAAACTTATTTTTGGCTTGGTGGTTTACTTAGGCTAAGTAAACAAACCAAAGATATATTTAGGCATGGCTTAGAAATAAATGAAAAACCGCAACAGTGCCTTGAACACAACAACTGTTCTGGCTGCTGCACCCTGCCCAGAATCTCCTGCAGACTGAAACACAGGCTTTTCATTCTGAACCATAATTAATGTTTTTGCAATATTGCCTCAGAGTTCGCCCAGGCCATCTGATGAATCTGACTAATAGGGGAAGATGCTTTTAACCTGTGGGCTGCCAGACAGCTGGGTACCTCCTCAGCCACATATATTTGGCTGTCAGGTTGAAAGAAAGGCAGCAGATTCAGGGTTAAGCACTATTCCTGTCATGATTGCCCTGAACTTGCCCAGTTAAATTGCAACAGCATGGGTCTCCATAATTATCTAATTGTTAGTGTTGTGCCTTTACGTAATTTATGATGTAGCATTAAAGCCTGACCTCTGGTTTGAGATGAAGTGCAGTACTGCTGACATCCAAGCTCAAATTAGTAGGTAAGTAAGCACCCAATTAACGATTATGCCACTGAGCTTTCATTTCAATCTGACCACACTGCTACACTAATCAGTTTTCTAAGCCTTTCACCTTCCCCATAACTAATAAGCATTTCTCCTGCTTTTTATGTCTGCAAAAGCCTTGTTATCCTCATGAAAAGCACTCCAAGACTGCTGCTTCCAGTAATTCCTGCATTAAGCCACTGGCCCAGTGGCATATTACCAGCTCTCCAGCCACCTGATCAGTAAAATCCAAGGCATAAAGCACAGGCACATTGGCATTCTACAGCAGGGATAAAATCCTTGCAGTGTAGAGGAGTTGTCTTAGACCCAAAGCAGCGCAATTTAGGTGAGAATTCGGCCCTGCTAAGGATCACACAGCTTCACAGGAGTTTAAGGATGCAGGACAAAGGGACTGAACATCATACCATCTTTTGCAGCAGGCTAAATTCTGTCATCTTAACAGAAACAGTGAACAAGGCCTGGAGCATCAAATATCTGGAGTTTTAGTCCTAGATGAGTGAATTACCTTGCCTTTGCCATCAGCTTGGAGCCGATGTGAATCACTGAGTGGTTTTGCCTACACAACTCAATCCACATGTTAGACACTGCCTCACCTCTTGCATCACTGCAGCACTGAGAACAACCCAGTCCTTGAAAATCCAAGTTGCAGAACTGAAGATCTGTTCCTCTTGGAATGAGATCCCCAATTTTATCCAGATATAATAAAGATACAATAAGAACTCAAGGCCTGGGCAATAATATCTGCGTGATGGCTGAAGTCAGTGCTGGAACGTGAGCCTACAGGGGGAAACAAATCCCCACTTCCCTGCAACCCCATCGTCTTCATTCTCTCTTCACTTGCAGTTTTCCAGAGCTCCTCTAATCTCTAAAATGTCTATTTTCAAGGCACTTGTAACTTTTTTCTTAGTAGCCAACTCTTTAAAAATACGATCTCAACAGTAAAAGGTACAGCTTTGAGAAATCCACTTTTTTTCAAAGGAGGAAAGATTCAGTCAAGCACTGCCACTGGGCCAGACAAGCACTGCAAAGCTGCAATTAAATGTAGAGGTGTGCTGCAAAACACAATTCCAAACCAAGTGCAAGGAACCAGCATGTTTTGAATGGAATCACATGCAGTCAGAGACACTAAGGCATAAACAGGTGCAGTCAGCAATGCCAGGAGAAAATTTTAAAGAATAAAAAACAATAACACATAATTAGTGTCAGCTCAAGATTTGAATACCACATTGGGGAATGCAATATCAAAATAATATTACTCACAGCAGGGAAAAAGACGGTAGGAAAAAGCTGCACATTATAGGAAATGAGTTGTGTGAAATGCGTAAAAAAGCTGACAGAGTCACATAGCTATAGAGGCTAATTTCCTGTTCCACTGTGGAGACAGCCCTGATCAGCTGGACTTAATATAGCCTTCTCCATGGCAGCTGGGTCAAATCGTGGCCTAAGCACGAGAAAATTGCCTGCCATGTGGATGAGTTTAGTGCACAATAAGCTGTGTGGTAAATAAACACGTTTAGACTGGTCAGATAGGACATTCAAGAGTTTTATGACACATCCAGATAGACACAGCCACAGAGCTGCTGCAAATTGGTTGATTCAGGGCAGCTCCCTCATATGGCCCAGTTTTAGGGCTCCACAAGCAATTTTCTGCATGACACCAAAAATGTTCTAATAGGACCCACCCTTGTGAGCAAGGACAAAACCCCATCGCTCCCTCAGAACTCCACACAGAACAATCCTTACAAGTTTAGAAGGCATCACTGCAAACTCTCCTTGCCTGGTAATGCCCACAAGTCAGGACATGGCTCCCAGCAAGTTTTAAAAGCTGCCCTCTCTTCCTGGGTCTGGCTCATGTACAATATGGTGCTGATTCCCCAACCCATCTTCTGTCAGCAGCTTCATCCCCCAATTTCCCTGCCTGCCCCAGTGTTTTTCCGTGGCACTAATGAGCACCCCGGTGGATTAGGGACTGCACTGCCCACTCATCTCCTGCAAATTACCACAGATTTAAAGGAGAAAAACTATTAAGGAATCTATAAGGACGTAAGCCTGGGTTTTATGGCTACCCTTGCCCTGGCTGAGTCAACAAGAAAGCACTCTACCTGACTAATTGGGAGTCACTCTGCCTTCTGACATCCGTGCCTTCAGCTCTTATTCTGAGCTATGCAGGGGAGACTTGGGAATGTTTTAAATTATTGATGAGGATAGGAAACCTATCTCTGAAACGCCTTTGGCAAACTCTTAATATTCTGGGATTTGGCATCAGGAAAGACAATGCCTCTGTCTCACTCATGCTGTTGATGCCTCTCATTTACTCGTCCTATAAAATTACAGTTTCTGATCATTTCCATACAGGATGGAGAGGCAAATGAAAAGTGCATTGTTTATTACTCTGAAAGCTTCCAGGTAATCCATCTTTGGCACCGGAGTCTGCAAACCCTTCCATTTGCAAAATTTTCATTGATGACAGGAGTCCTCAGAGAAGCTGACCCAAAGCAGTCAGTTGCCATAAACACATTGGATAATTATCTTAATTATTTATAATAGCACCAGTAAGCAAGCCAGCACTGAACACACGGGTCCTGCCCTGGACAGCTCACGTTTTAATCAGACGTGAGCACAGTGTGCAAGAGGCAAAGCAGGGATGACATACAGGCTGCCAGGTGAGTTTATTAATATTTTAGAAAAGGGTTCATCAGTAAAAGAGTATTAATGTTTTCTGACCCTTTGGCATGAGAGTGTTAAACCTGACCAAGCATCACACAGCAGAGATATTTTTCCCCCATATTTTTAAAGGCAATATATTCAAACACGACAAAGTCCCACAAAAAAATATTCTAATTATTTTCTTTTGACTCACATGGTCTCAGATTGATGGCTTTGGCTCAGGCTGTGCTAACTGTCTTCAGAGTTAGAAAAGCTGAGCAAAATCTCCTTTGGTGCCTTGAGACTGGGACCAGATTACCAAATCCACAGGGAGACACTCACCAAATCCAGAGACTCCGCTCACTTTCGCCTTTGGTGGCTCAACACATCATTCCTCACAAATGGCATCAGGGTTGATACAAAAGGAATTAATTGCACCATCCCCCCCAAAAAAAGCACAATCTATACCTGTCATTATCTGAAAGGAGGAAAGCAGCTTGTAACTACTAACAGGAGATGTTTCACCCCCATCTTTGAGAAGGGGAAAAGAAAAGGCTCAAGAAGGGAAGAAGAACCTGACTGAAGTCATATGGCAACCTGTGCACGTGCCTTGGGACTGATCTCTCTCAAGTCCCAGATTTGCTCCCTTGTTGCCAGACACTGGTTTGCTACTCAATCAAGTTTCTTCAGGTACTACATGTAAACACCATGTCCCAAAACCTGCCCAAAGGTATAGCTGGCACTGTGTGTGGATCTACACACAGGTACTCCAACACACACAGAGTCTGGCCTTTCTTCATGAAAACACTCCCACCTGGTAAGAGCACCTGACCATAGTGAGAGCAGTGACAGAGGTTGAATTTGTCTTTAACCTACCGATTTTGCAAGTGCTGGCTGCCAAAATGTGTTTTTTCAGCTGGTTGCTGTGCTGGTTGTTTGTTAATCAACCATTTTTATTATCCATTAGTGCGCATTAAGCTAAAAAAAATTAATTTGGCGCAGGGATCCCATTCTTTTTCTCTTATCTAATTTTCTGTTCTCAGAGGAAGTTTATATTTTTCCATTTGAAAGAGATAGAATTACTGCAAAAGAGTCTGTCTGCACTGACAGATCTAGATTTTGTTTCCTCCTCAACAGCTGGGTTATTATTAGAACTGGCAGAATAATTCATAATGAATAATTTGACACTTATTCTTCCATACATATATCACAAGTTGCCCACATTTATTTGTTACTCCAAATTATTAACCATAGACTGTGCCAACAACTCCCAAAGGGGCATTACTGATACAATATATTCCTTGTGTTTCCCCCTTGCCTCCATCAGGAAATCCTTTCATTAAAGGCAGAGTGGAAAGCATTAATTACCCCTTATTTAAAGGTAATAACTCATCATCTGTAATCATTCCTCAGAGACAGATGCTCATATGATGACCCAAACTACTGCAGAGTTTGCATTCAGTGTTGGATGCAGATGAACATGCACTGAGATCCCAAAGAAGAGCAGTTTTAGCTTTCTAGGTCATGTCCTTGAAGAAAGAAATTTCTGTTGGATTGTGGCCTTTTCAGACTTCTTGTGTCCATAAGAGATCACTTCTGCCTTGTCTAAATAACTCCGGAGTCATCATAGTCTTTAAGCCACTGAGTGAGATGATTGCACTGTGTAGGCTACATTTTCAGAGGTTAAGTGGGATTTTAGCAGTGAATGAACCTAATTTTGGTGCCAGAGCAAGGAGAGCACGAGTGAATATGATCTTTGGTAGTATGTCATGTGCAATCCCTTTTGTAACTTTTAATTTGTAACAGCACAAGTCCAATACAACTCCAGGGACACACTTCTGCTAAGCCCTGAGGTAAATCAACACATAATGATAGGAAAAGACAGCCCATGGCCACATCCACTGAGCCTCCAACCTTGTGCCTCCTCAGCAGAGGGACAAACAAGCATTTCCCATTTCTCTAAAGGACAGAGAGAACAACACCATCTCTCTCCAACTCCACCTTAGTGGCGCATATGAAAAAGAACCAGTCAAGACAATCTCTGCCTAGAATGGGTACATTGCTCTTGACAGCTCTGGACAGCCTCAGGTACCTACTGGCATTAATATACATTGAAACCACTCACAAAATACCCCAGCAGCCTTGTAACCAGAGACAAATACCAGCAAATGTAAAGGAACTGCCAGGTGCAAAGCCAAGGCAGCCTATGGCATATGGGTACAAATACAAAAACCAAGGGCCCAGCCCAGAGGCTTGGAAACTACAAGAGCTCACTGTTGTCTGGCCCAGACTACACAAAGGCTTTTAGTTATTTCAAGTTCAACAGGTGAGTTTAAACAACCTGCTTAACACAAAACATAAGGCTAAAAACCAGAAGTAAGCTAAACATATTGGCATTCTGGCACCTTATGCTGAATAATTCATACATAAGGTACTGCAGAAAAGAAACATATGGTTTTGGTCCTCAGTGACTTTTTAAGCAGAACACTTAAGAACCAATCTCAAATGTATAAGTCCAGCAAAAGCCTTCTTGTGCAGAATGAGAAGAGATCATTACAACAGTCTGTCTCTTCCCTCAACGTTTCCCACAGAGATTTAAACATCTTTCTTTGATTTTGTCCCGAAAGAAAAGAGAAACGCTTACAAAAGTCTCACCTTAGACAAGATTTAGGGTGTTATCCCTGCTGCCCTACAACTCAGCTTATCTCATTTTGACACACTAATGGCAGATGCAAATTTGATGTATTAACAGATACAAAGACCTTCCTTCCAAAAATGAGCATCAGCTGAGGTCCAAACTGTCTCCAGAGTTGTCGTAGTACAGCCATCAGTGCATCAATTCTCTCCTTGCTTGCTCTGAATATGGGCTCCTGCTGAGCACCATATGCATGTCTGATAGCTGCCATTAAAAATCATCATTGCACACACCAGTCCCTCAAACACAGGCAGTGGAAAATAAACTCAGGAACCCAGCATGGGAACTGCTGGCAAATGAAGACTTTCAGCATTTTACTCAGCCAAAGTACACAGCTACTTTACTCTTGGCTAATGCCTCCTCCTTTCTGAGACACCTAAACCTATGTGCAAAGTGACAGCACTGCTGCAGTTACATCTTTAATCACAGCAGTGGTTAAAAGCCAAAAGTAAGCTAAACATATTGGCATTCTGGCACCTTATGCTGAATAATTCATACGTAAAGTGCTGCAGAAAAGAAACATATGTTCTTGGTCCATAGTGTCTTTACTGTAAAATATTTAAGAATTAGCATAGGATGTATATAGTCAATAGCAGCCCACCAGTGTGGTGTCAGAGTCTATCTGTACCTTTATATACTCCTTCACTGTGTTGATAGAGCACACATATATTTATATCAACGATTCAAATCCACTTCGCAAACAAATGGTTCAGGCTACTCAAGCAATTTGAACACTTCTTTACAGTGGACATGGATGGTAACCCTGACTTCCTTATGAGCAATGTGCAAAGCTGCCCTTCCCCTGCAAACATGCAACAGGGATGTCAAAATTTACAGCCCTTTGCAGCATCCAGTCTAGCTGATATTGCTTCACATTCACACACAAGGCTTTGAATCCCAGCTCATCACACCACTGAGCTCAGAATCGGGTCCAGCAGATCTGGAAAGGCACCCAGACACACACACACACACAGAAGAAACCTTTTGGCATATCAGTGAAGAATAGACCTTCCAAAAAAACATCCAGTATACAGATGAGCCCTCAAATTAGTAGAGAAAGCATGACGACTTCAGCAGTGGTGGCTGATGAAGAGACACACACATACACACCTCTGCCACCGATCGTGCTGCTAGGGCATTCATCAAATTAAGTACCAGGAGGAACAACACCTCTGATATCTCTTCATTTGGGGCTCCAGTAAATGAAGCACTAGATTAGGCCTGACAGAGGCCTAATGCAGCTTGAGCTTTTCCTGGTGTAATTAATTGGAACTTCGCCAGCTTGACAAATTGGAATGATGAATCTATCTTGTATGAATAGAAAAAAAATGCATAATCAGTCAAAGATTTAGTTAAGACAGCTTCTCTCTGACTCCCTGCCATAGCTAAATCCATTAAGGCGAGGAAACATCACTTTAAGAAAAGGCACTGCTCTCCCTATGTTCAATTTATAACTTTTTGTTCTTGAATTTAATGGAGCAGTCAGCCTGGACAGATTTGACTTTGGAGGGGAGAGGAAGGGGGAGGTGGGAAAGGTTGTTTTATTTTTAGCATTCTAATCTTCCCTGTGCCTGGGTAGTCTGGGAAAGAAAATAGTCTCTTTGGTCTGAACGTGCATTCCTGGGGCTGGATTTTAAATCTTTGGGGTTACACAGGGGAATCTAATAAGAGCACCCACATACTTTGCCACCAAGATGATTCGGTGATAAAACTTGCTTGTCAAGTTTTTCCCCTACTAACTTGTTTAATTGCTGGTAACATTTAGGCAGTAGAGGATGTGATAGATTGACTGCTCTGACAGCATTGCTTTTTCCTCTCTAATTACCACCTAGTTGTAAAGGCCCTTTCCTGACACATTTAATGGAGAGGCAGAGGGAAAACAGGTTTGCTTACTTTTAAAATATATTTTTATCATTTGGCAGTTCTTTCCCCATATATTTAATTTAAACCATTTGCTTCCCCTCTCCCTCCATCTCACCTGCTCAGTCATAAGACCCGAATTTCGAAGAATCAATTAAGCAGCTCATATCCCCATTTGTACTGGATGTTTAGAAAAACTTTACATTTCCTCTTCGAGGCTGTGGGCTGCAAAATAAGTTACTTACACATGACGGAAGAAATGCTTGTTGGTTAAGTGAGACTTGACAATGATGGTTTTCATTTCAAACAACCCAGAATTCCTCCTTGGCTCGCAGACGCGAAAGTGCCAGGCAAATGTTTAGCTGACATAATGCAAGCAACTGGCCATAGATTTATTTGACAAACAGTTGAGCAGACAGGCCTATATTGCACTCACTTGTACCCCACACAACCCCACCGGAGCCAGGAGGATTGTGCTGGCAGGAACAGAGCAGGATTAAACCCAAACACTGCGGTTCACGCATCGAGCCATTTGCTTTTGGCCACTGGCCAAGCTGACAGCCACATTTAAATAAGCCACCTGCTGAGTAGGGAGTTTAGAGAGCTAAGTGCTGGGGAGAGCTTTAGCCCAAAAGTATATTGAACTTATGCAATAAGGCGTGAAGTGAAAGGATTTCAGTGACAAGGAGTACTAGAGGCCATATTATGGTCCTGACCTCTTGTTCTAGGTCAGATACAGAATAGTTGTTGGGATCCTCCCTTCCTTGGCTGTGCTACCTAAAATATATCACCCAGAAGCTCCATCCAGAGGACACCATTCTATACACGTCACAAGGAGTGAACTAAACACAGCGGATGCTCAAATTCCTTTTTGTTATCTCTATCAGTGCTATCAAACAGGATATGTTATTTCCCTCTAGATACTGTTGTGATTTTATTCTTCAGAAGAACTGGACTGTCTGTATCAGAGGCAGAAGCTCTTTCCCAGGATAGCCACGAGATCCCTCTTTTCCCATGCACTCCCTTAGCACTAGGCTTTGTCAAGGTCACCTCGTCATCTCTTTCCATTCGGTTCTCACTCTCTTTGTCAATTTTAACAAAGATGTCTCTAAGCACCTGGAGGCTGAAACAGGACCATGCTGCTGCTGATTATGTGTGAAAAAATAACAACTTCCTGATATTACCAATCCGGTGACAAAAATCTCTCCAAAGAGAGAGGCTGAACACAGTGACAGCAAGGCAAGCAGTTCTGCTGTTCCAGCCTGGAACAGCAGCAGATTGCAGAAGTGTTATTTGGCTTTCTTAGCCCCAGACTGGCCAACTCAAACCTAACCAAGTTCTAGCTGCAAAGAGCCCTGGGAGGAAGCCTGCTCAGCATCAGACAGGACAGCCCCCCAGCACTCAGACCCTTTAACCACATTGCTTTTCCTCTGAACTTCAGAGGGGCACACCTGAGGTATTTGAATTATCTACAGTTGTGTAGATATCCACCCATAATTGTGGGTGCAATTTATATTCTCACTTTCCTCCTCTGCACTATTGCTGCTGCTTACCTTGTCCCCTTCTCAGTCTTTGTTCAGAGGGCCAGGATATGGCCTTCTACCAGTGGAAACTACCAGCTTATTTTTTACTTCTTTACCCTCAAAAGTGTCACACGAATGACTTCTGACTTGGTGGTGACATGGAGGTTGTCAAGTCAAGTTTAGCAGCTGACTCACAGGCCATTACTCACCCAACTGCCATTCCACTTTTAACCTCCCCAGCCTGTGTTTAAAACTGAGTATCACACCCTGTAGCTATGCTGCTAGGAAACACATTAAGAGCTTCATTTGAATAAAAATATGTTCTTTTCAGTGCAGAAAAATTTCCTATTTAGATATAGGAGATGACAAGCAAATTATTTTAGTGGCAGAGGACTTGAACCTTTACTTGTTACAGTACAATATGTCATGGCACGGATTCTATGCAGTGGGCATTCAAGAGTTAATGATTTGTCAATTAAACAGCTGTAGCCAAAAGATCTAACAAATATTACAGAAGCAGTTGTCACAGAAGGTCCTGCTCCCTACAGTGGTTCTGCAAGCCCTGTCCAGGAGGGATTTGAACATCAGGTCATTTGGTTTTGGTCCCATCTCGGATCCTGCCCTGACCATGGGAACGATGTGCCCAACGCTCACTGTATTCTGCTGTTTGCCCTTTGCTCACCAGGCAAAACAGAGACCAGCAGTGGATTGTTTAACCATTAGAAGGGCTGTGGTTGTGGCACCTCACACAGGACCACAGGAGGTCCCAGACTACAGAAGCGACCTGTGAATTATTTAAGCAAACACCCCCCTGCACAGCACCTCCCTGCAAATCCACCTGCACACCCCAGGTCTGCCCCTGCCCTCAGCTGCTTCTTGATGCAATCACAGCAATGCACTAAAAACATACAACCTGCAGAACAGAGGCATGAGTTTGGAATGTCTGTGCCTGACTTTCTGGCTCCAGAAAGGGCATTTCAAGCTGACAGAACAGTAGAAATTCGCATTCAAGTTTTAAGTTCAGAATTCCTCCCTCTCCACAGTGAATGCACAATGCCCATGCACACACCTGCCCCTTGTACAGAAGGTTTTCTTTTTACTGTAGAGATTTCAATATAAGCTTTGGGTTCAATTTTTCTCCATCTCCATGCTGAATACCCAATCCCTCATACATGCACACACACCTGCCTCTTGTACAGAAGGTTTTCTTTTTACTGTAGAGATTTCAATATAAGCTTTGGGTTCAATTTTTCTCCATCTCCATGCTGAATACCCAATCCCTCATACATGCACACACACCTGCCTCTTGTACAGAAAGGAGGGGGTTTTGTTTGTTTTTTAAACTATCTTTTCTAGGCAAGAATGATCAATTGTCTCTGTCTCTTGCTAGTCATGTCCCTATTACAGAAGATCCTGTTCCAATAAATGATTAGTATGTGCAGAATGCATTAAAATGAATTATAATAGCAATCTGATCCCCAGTGCCTCGGCAGAACCTTTCCATCACAGGTGACAGCTGGTTCCCTTGGGCTCAGCTCTGGAGAGACAGTGCCAGACCTCAAAACTCAACCCAATAACTTGGGATGAGCCTCACCAACTACACAGAACGTGCACTTCTCCCATTGTCTCCAAACTAGGAGAGAGATACCTCAAAGGCTATTCAACAAGCTGGTGTACACAACCTCATCTCAAATAAATGTGAATCCTTTTTTTCATATATTATGTGATTACAGCCTCTATCTGCCTATGGTGCTATGTTTTATTACAGGCCACCAAAAATAATTAGTTGGTGACCCAGAAAACTGATATATAAAATCCTTTTAATCACCAATATGGCTTTCAATTATATAGTGTAAACTTATTAACCTTTTTACTGCTGAGATTTGATTTATGGAATTCCAGCTGCATTAACATTACAGGAGGAGACAGAAAGTGTCTCCTATGATGTGTTGGGATTAACAACTGATAGCTGGCTTTGCCACCACAGAGCCTCACAGAGCACTGGCAGCATCCTGAGTCCCCAGGGGCTCATTTCTACCCGAGCTGTGTGGAAAGTTTGGTCTGTGGAGTGAGACTGTGTAACTGCTGTCACTTCATATACAAACCAGAGCACACAGGACAGTTGTGGCTTTCAGCAGGAGCAGGGGCTGTGTGAGCACTGGCTGCATTAATAAACAATAAGGGCAAAGATAGGGCTGCATTTGTAACTCTCCTTACTCCCATGGTCAGAAAATACCTTCTTTCATTTCCAATGCCTGGACAGGCATTTCCCCTTTTGAGTCAGAAGAGAACTCCAGAAAGTTCACAGAAACTCATGTATTGGTATGAGAGTGTTTGTTCTCTTTTTAATGATACTGAAAGAACATTTAATGCTTTGTACAAGGTTTTAGCCATCCCTGGTCATCTCCCCGTGGGCTGTGTTCTACAGATAATGTAGAGACCAGCAGCAAACAGGCCATAGTGAAGTCCTGCTAATTAAAAAGCCAAAATACAAATCTGAACTACATAATGCATCAAAATCCAATAAAACATATATGTAAAGTAAATGCTACCACACCAGACTTGACTAAAGGATAGAAGGAGCTGTATTTCTAGCCCACACATGTTATTTCTTTCAAGCCTCAAGAACAAACACAAAAATAATGAATCTTGCCATAACTTCCATTCACAATTCCCCTTCTATTTCTTGCAGGGTCATTATTTGTAGTTTATTGACAATAAAATAGAGTAGCAATGTTCTGTAAGATCATTTCTGCTATGAACACCTAATGACCTCTTTTATAATCTTGGAAGGGCTAAAATAATTAACATATTTGGGTCAAATTTTGCAAATAAATATCAATTTTCAATTATCAAACCTTACTCTCTTCAACCTTAGAAACCATTTTTCAGCAATTTTTAATGCGCAAGCATCCCCAAACAACAAAAAGTAGCAAAGTGAAATAACCAACATTCCCCACAAACTGAACCAAACCTTCATCACATTGACTTTGGTTTTGTTCTTCAAACTTGAAAAGGTTTGAAAGGCACAGTGAGGAGAGGCTGTGTGAGTGGGTGCTTTGGTACCCTGTGCAAGAGCCATTGTCTGTAGGGAAGGGAGATGCCAATATTTCACAGAGTTGAAATGAGAGTGATTAGGGTTGAAAAGGACCTTAAAGCTCATCTTCTGGATCCAACCCTTCCATGGGCAGGGACACCTTCAACCACACCAGGTTCTCCAAGCCCTGTCCAGCCTGGCCTTGAACAGCTCCACAGATGGAATATCTGCCACCATTTCTCCCAGGTTCAAATGCTGTGGAATGAGACACAGCTGCCCACACAGGCACTTCTTTGGCTGCAGAACTGTGAGCCCCATTCCCCTCAGGTCAGTGGTTCCTTTGCCAACAGGTTTGTAGAGGTTCACTGCACCCCCTGCACTGGGCACAGACCCCAAATCCCCCCTGCCCAGCTCATACCTGGACACCAGCAGGCTCATCCCAAGGCCAGCTCTGGCACCTCTGTCTCCACCAGCTGAGATTTCCAGTGCAGCCCCTGTGCTCCAGCCACACCAGCTCCTCCAGGTGCTCATGAGGCCCATCACAGACACAGGGAGATGTTAAAGCCTGTTCTGTGAAACAAGGAGAATAAAAATCAGTGGCACTACATAATTCAGCCAGTGCCTTTCTTTGCTCACAAATCTTCATTTGATCAGCTGGGGAAATTACGAACTGTCTAAAAATAATGCAGTAAAGCTGGTCAATGACAATTGTAACATAAAGACTAATAGAGATGATGGTGTGAATCTGGTATATTCTGTTCTGCTAAAGCCCATTTATAATTTTTAATAAAAACAGTAACACTTTACAATAAGTGGACATCATTTAATGCTCAATTACTATGAAATTCCTTTGGAAATATATATTAAACACAGTAGCTCTGTATTTATACCAGGAGGGTTCCTAGAGATTAATGTTATCACAGGGAATACTAGGGGAATGTCAAGTCCAGCACCAGTGCATTCAGTATTTTTGCCCTCTGGGTCATGTATCTTTTCCTCCCCCACCCTGACATTTGAGATGAATCCTTATCTATGTGGAGAGGAACCATATAAATTATATACATGCTGCATTAAAAAAAAAAAAAGGAATTTGCAGCACAGGCTGGCAAGGCCTTTCCTAATGATTAACTGAGACATTTTTGAATAACAATACAAAAGGTACAGCTCCTAAACAGGCAATTTTCTCTTGAAGGCCAAAAGGTTTCTAAACCCCCACGTTTATAAAACAAGCATTATTCCAGATAAAGCACAAAACCTTTACAGCAGAACTATCTTCAACTTACTCAAGATTTCTCTTAGCAAGAAAAATATCATAAATCTTCATCCTCTACTTGCAAAAGCTCTTGTACTGCAGCATCCTCAGCTCTACCTTACCATCAGAGCCCACCACGTAGATCTGAGCCCTCCAGGGGGCTCAGCACAGGTGGGATTAGTTACCCTGGAAAGCAGAGGGATCTCCCTGATCCCCTGCAGCTGTAGTTTTCAGCCCCACATGTTGGTGCTTTGACTCAGCACTGCTCTGTCCTGGCAGATTGTGGGAGAACTTCTTTGTCCCAGAGGTATCTGAGGGTAAAAAAGGGGATGTGAACAGTGAGGCAGAAATTGAACCCTAGCAGGGTATGGCTGGACCTCACTGAAGAAGTCTGAAACCAGTGGCTCCCACATTTTGTTTAGCTACAACCTCTCCCAGCAGCAGAGGCAACAAAAACAAAAATGGCTGGACTTGGTCTAGGAAATGCCTTTTGGGGAGCCAAATCCAAGGCTGTCCTTTCTCCCTGGAGGTATCACAGCCAGGGCTCTTAGATGGCTGCAGTCCCTGCTGTGACTGCACCCAAAATCTGCCACCTGAGGGGGGGCTTGGCTGGCTTCTGAGCAGCCCTACTGGCTTTGCAGTGAGGACTAACAAGGCTAGACAAGGTTTGAAGGATGGCAGGTACCAGCCACAGGTCACCAGAGTCTTCAGTTTGCAGCACTGCCAGGGTCCAAAGACAAATTTAAAGGAGTACATCTCTTCCTGGGCAATAAACACCACCAACAGCTCCTTAAGCAGCTTGGGAAAAGGAAACACCAGTTGGAGGAAAGGGGGCATCCTAAAGGCTCCACTACAACTAACATCATTCCATTTAAATCATACTTCACATTTTCTGCTGGAATGCAATTTATCCCAGACCCCTGAGCAGCTTAGACACCTGGCATAATAGCCCATTAATTACTTCAGCATGGGAAATGTATTTTAATATCTTTGATGCTCATTGCTAAACAATTCACGTGTTCCCAAATGCACATCAATGGTTTGTTCTTCTGCCTTTTAGATGTTAACAGGCTTTATTTTACAGTTTGACTTTAATCAACATCTCCCTGAACCCTGTGTATCATGTGATAATGTTATACCCTCATGCAAGGTCACCAGTTCATTTAGGAACTCAGGACAAGGTATTTATATTTTGCTGCACTCGTGTTCTCATCCTGTTAAAGGTGATTACAACATCAAGTTTTGTCCAATGTTTCAGTCTCTGAAGATGAAAGGTGCCATGAGGTACAATGGTAGCAGGTCAGCATTTTCAATAAGCATCCATCTGTAAATAAGTCCCTTAAAATATTGCAGCAGTGTGAGAGGAAGCTGCACCCTAATTGGGTAGAGTGAAAAGCCACAGGGCTTATAAATATAAGGTGTAGGTGATCTGTCTTGCCAAAAAAGAGGAGGTTCGTTATATGAAGGACACATTATCCTTTTCTCTTCCTATGATTCAGCATGGTAAGTAGTCATTCCTAATTGGCTTACAGCTTAGTATGAAATATTAGGATGCCACACAATGTGATGACACAGCTGGATTCCTAAGGGAAGCTGAAGAGTGATCTGAGAACAGAAGAGGGACAAGAGCAGATGCGAGCCGGGAAAAAAAAAATAGTTGTAGCTTAGATAGTAGCATGTCATTCTTTATCCTCCTGCTCCTGTGTGCAGCACGCTGTGTGCAGCACACCGCTCTCCTGCTAGAGAGGCAAGAGACCTGTCATCTCACAGTTCCTAAATAAAACGTGGTGGGGGGGGGGGAAATGTGATTGCTGGGACTATTGGAACAGGAAGAGCCAAGCAGGCTGAATAAATCCGGGCAATAGCTGCCTCGTCATGAAAAATACACTGCACAAATTTCACCTCTCCGTGCGTCAAATGATGATTTCCTCAAATTTATTCTCGGCTGGAAAGGATTTGCCAAATTACCAAGTCAAACAGTGTGTGGGTCACTCTCAGAAGTCCAGCACTGGGAGATGAGGCACCCAGGCCTGTGCTGGGAGTTGTTTCCTGTGCTGGCCTTGATTCAGGAAGGTAATTAAACAGCTGCCTACCTGAAGTCAATGGGGCCATTCACATGCACTTAAGTGCTGCTGACGCCAGGCCGAGGGGAATAGGCTTCTCAGGGGGAGATTTTTGCTGCAAATACTAGTGCTAATTCAAAATTCACTTTCTGCAAAGTCCTTCCCCTGCAGTCAGCTGAAATTAGCTATATCCACTGTGGTGCTTGCCAAGAAACTTGATAGAATATCGCCCAAAGTGAACATAAAGGAGGAATAAACACAGCAGAAATTAATAACAGGAGTTCAGACTGGTAGGTTGCAGGAGATGTGTTATAAATTTCATCCAGCTGTAATGCAAATTCTGCCAAATGATTGGGAACATCTCCCTTTTTATATCACTGTTTCACTACATATTAATAGCAACCAGTTACTGATGCAGTACTAAAATATTAATGATATGGTCATAAACCTGAATCAGTGCCTAACTTGGCAGAACAACGTAGGGCATCTTTTCAATCACATGTGAACAAAACCAGTTTTCAGAGACCATTTTGTAACTGCAAAACCATGCGAGCAGAAGTAATTGCAGGGCTATTTTAGGTACAGAAAAAACCTGTTAGTCTTCCTTGGAAAATCAACAGCCCCTTTGAGGTGTACAGTATGGGTGCCCAGATCTTTCTGCAAGGCTGAGAGAATCTCAAACCAGGCAGAAACAAAGTTCAGGCAATTAATTAGTAAGATTTCATCTGTGATTTCATCTGCAGCTGATATGACTGACTTTTATCTGTGCATTAGAGACAATAGCATCCAGCCCCTGGGGATCAATTGTTTCAGCAGGATTTAGCCCTTTGTTCTGGACTGAGATGGAATATGGGAAGGCAAGAAATCCAAAGCAAAACCTAGAATTTTTACACTTGCCTGATGTTGGAGCAGGTGAATTTATCAACTCTGTACTGCATCATCCATGACCACAACAGAAATTTGGGGATGGTAAAAGGATTTAAAAGTCAGAAACTTCCCTTGCACCTTTTATATTTTCCAGTCTGCTTTTAAGTCTTGGAAACATACACAGACACTGAAGTACCCTTCCCAGGAGAACCAGGGGCCACTTCCAGCTAAACAAGGCAGCCTTTGGGATGCTTGGCTCTCTATGAAAGAGAAGCAGGTCTTGAATTCTCCTCACTTCTCACTTTGGCTAAGCTCTATCAGAACTGGGCTGGTCCATTTCATTATTCACATTTGTTCCTTTCTGTGCAGATGGGGCCATGCATCCAAGCTCCTTTCACACACCTTTAATTGAAGCTACAAATTAAGGTAAGGACAGACACAGAAGGATTCTGGATTCTGTACAATTCCCAACAGCAGCTAGCACCCCAGGAAGAGCTGGAATACTAAAAGAATATTTTATTTCTACATTTCCAAAGGACACAGGAAATTGCTTGTTCCTCCTTCACCCCATCAGGATCCCAAATCAGCTCTGGAGAAACTCATATATTGCAAACATTTTGCATTGTCAGTACTAAACCAAGGACATTGCTTTAAAGGTCTTTCACTGCTGCTTCTCTAACTCATCAGTGCACAAATAAGCTGACTTTGGTCATGACTGAGTTTTCCATTTAGAAGTGCAGAGAATGGCACGAAATTAATTATTAAGAAGGTTTTTTTTTTTTTTCTGGTTTTCAACCACAGTTACATAAATGAGGACCCAAATCCCACAGAGATATCACTTAACAGTGTCAGCACCTGGGAGGCAGGGCTGATCACTGCGACAATGTCTTTATTATTTGCTGACCAGAGTCACTGCAGTCACTTACAGCAATGATAATCTTTCTTCATTATATCTGCAAGCAGATGCCATCGAGGTGTGACTGACAATCATCCCTTCAGAGTAAGTGATCACATCCATTGGCCCCTTGTTTATTAATAACACAGTTGAAATTTTAGTGTTGCTTCTGCTCAGGTGGAAGATAACATTTATTTAATTGACACCTGTCATTAGGAAAGTTTCTCCTACAACTCAAGCAGCAAATAATACAGTCTGACTGCAAACAAAGTTGCCAAAACAAAGACTTTCTTTGGTCTACAAGTTACCAGAGCAGGAGGAAAACTGCTTGTGTTTTGAAACTTGTTCTAGCAAGACACTGCGAATCTCCCACATCTAAAGTCTACTCTAAAAAACCAAAAAAACCCTGTCTCTTGGAAGAAGACAAGTCAAACATAGCTCATTCCTTTATTCTTTTTCTCTCTTACCATGCTTTACAGATAATTGTTTCATCTTGTTCTTCTGTTTCCAAGAAAGACCTTTCCAAATCCTCAGGCAATATTCAGAGCAGGCAGATTTTTCTTTGAGTGTTCAAGGCTGATCTGATCAATTTAAAAAGAGGAAGGTTACAGTATATTTTAAACCAAATACCCCATAGTATAAAATCTCAGAGGCCATTCTAAAGAAAAATATATTTTGTTAGCAAGTAAATGCAAAGAAATGATAAAGGGATTAGGTACAACCCCCTTTCTCATGTGTCCTCTGGGATTTTCTGCATTGTTCTCTCTGTTTAAAGGGTTTAAAATACAAGGGTAAGGCCGCTGAAGTCCTGGACATGTGAATTCTGTTCTCTGGCTGGAAATGAAGTGCCACAGATCACACAAAATTCTTCCTGGCTGTTTTGTTCCCCCACATTTTTGTCCTTTTTCACCAATAAAAGCTATGAATCATCTCCAGCCACAGTGTCTCCCAGCATGTGATGCACCACAGGGCCCCACAGTCTTATCTGAGGCTCTTTGGGCCCAGCTGCAATGTAAACACTCTTCACCACTGGGACTCCCTTACAGGGTTTAGAGTCTCTCTTTGCAGCTGCAAATTTCCAGTGAAGTACAACTGCTGCCTTGAGGCTCCTTAAGGCCTCAGGAATCAGACCTGGCATAACATGAAATTTGCTTCTCCCTTTACAAACTGGCTAAATAAACTCATCTTCTTTACAGTGGGACACTCTTCATTTCCCTGTCTTTCATTCTCTTCTCCCTCTTGTTGATTCCAAAAGGACACTGTAAAGACCAACCATCAGGGCCAATTTGGTTTCCAATTTTCCCAGTAGTTTTGCAATTACATTCCCTTTGTCACCTGAACGCAGTATATGGAATTTGCAGCCTGGGTGTGAACGGCTTCTGGAATTATCTCCCCTGGACAAGACACCAAAGCAATTCCAAGGCAAGGAAACAGAATGCAGAAATACCCCTGAATAGGATTACATCATGTTCCTAAATCCTAACCCTGGTTCTCCAGTAGTTATCCATTCCTCCTTTCCTTCTTCCCTTCTGGCTAATATTTTCCTACCCAGAACCCAGTCCACATTGCCACAGCAATCAAAAATATCCTGCAAAGTTGCTAAGTCTGCGTGAACCTCCGAGCTTGGCAAGCTGTGTTGTAACACCAAAATATGCTCTTGACAACCACTGACCCCAAAAGCTGATATGATCAAACACATCCCCCCACGAAAGAAAGAACAAGGCTCTAATCAGTTTTACCATTTTAAGGAAAATAAATCCTAATCCTTTGCTGTTCTTTGGTATTCCTCTAATTGCTGTTTCCTTACACATTCAGACCTCTCCAATTGGGTTCTGTTGTTTGAACGTCACTTGGAATCAAATCAGTGTTGCAGATACAACGTCTTTGAACCTTTTAGTCCAGCTGTGAACTTTGGGCTTAATCCTTTAGGGCGCCCCTGTCTAGCAAGCTTTAATGTATATTAAATTTTCTAAAAGGAGAGCGAAAGTGGTCAAAGCAAGATAGTGCAAGGTTCTGTGTTTCATAAATTAATAAGCATCACCAACTGCATTGCTTGACCCTTTAAACTCTGTGAAATTAATATAAGTAGACAACCAAAGTGCACTTGGCCCCTGAAGAGCCTTGGAAGTTCACTTAAGCAATCCAAGTTTCCTTAAAGTTTTATAAGCCAGCTTTTAAAGCAAGTCCTTTGTACTTATTACTGGTGACAGTGAGCATTACAACAGCCAATGAACCTTTGCTGACTTCCGACCCCAATATGGTAGAGCACAGTTATCAAGGGAAATATCAGAATCAAAGCTTGTATATTACATCGAGGTCCTGACTCCTGCAAGAGCCCCCCATAGACTCCTCAGAGTATGTCAGGGAAATAAACAGCTAATATTCTCAGACATCTACTTATGATGTACGGATATTACTGTTTACTTAAGCACTTTTGGCATAGTAACACCCACCCCCACCCCCCAAATAAAAACTGAAGCCTCTCACGAAGGAAGCTCTGGCACTCCCAGCTCCTTCACACAAGACAAAATTTAGATCTTTTATTTAACCTGGAAAAACCCCCTCCACTTGGTGGTGGTGAGTCAAGCAACACTAAGTGTTCATCTTAACCGATTAATGGATTTAAATTATTAATTGGCACTAGGTAGGCATGGTGAGGAATACCCAGCCTTCTCTGAGCCCTGCACATGGGCTGAGACTGCCTGGAACAAAGAGGGCTCTGTGAATCCACACCTACTGCGTTCTGGCATCAATCCTGCAGTCACTTGTAATACTTGAGTTAGCATCCTGTAGAAATAAGATATCTCAGTACTGCCAGCTGATTATATTTTTCATAATGTAAAAGGTTCTTGATGAATTATTCAGGGGCTTTTCCCACTGTTTAATGAAAAAAAGAAAAAAAGAAAAGAGAGAACCTCCAAGGCAGTCAGGTTTCTGGGAATAAACAGGCTGACAGGCAGTGGTGCCAAATATTAGTAATTATTATTGGACTGTAAAGCCCAGTTAATGATGATGTTTAAGCTAAACTTTTCAAAAGGGCAGGCAGAAATTCAAAGCCAGACAGGTTTTTTGATGAGATGAGAAATCATAAGATTATCTGCTGAAGGGCATCAAGCCCTATTGCATGTGTCCCCCTCCAGCCATGAAGTCAGAGAGGGCACATGGTATCTGTTCTCTCCACCTGTTTATAACATTTGGGTGAAGCTTTTGCAGACATTTAATGACACTGATTTCCATTTGTTCATCTCATTTGTCTGCCTAGGTCTGGACGTGGACGGACACAATAACATCAGAGCACGGAGAAAATAAATACACAAACATAGAGATATATTTTATATACATACCATACATGATTGTGCATAAGAAATAAAACCCAAACAAAAAGCAGACATCAAGCATTAGGAAATAATTGATTAAATTCCCTAGCAGAAACATGGATAACAAGAGACAGATGGGAAAAGGAGGTACTTTGAGGAATGTGGCTCACAAATTCCACACAAAGTGAATGTTACCAGGGACAGGCTGGTGACAGGGTCACAGTCCCTGCCAGGCACTTGTCTGCTCTGAGAACAGGGAAGTTCATTTAGCAACTCCCTGATTATTAAATCTAAATTGGATCATAAGTGAACCTTGAAATACGTTGGGCCTATTCTGACACATGTTGCTCTAATTCAGATTTTTTGTGAGTGTAACCAAGCAGCGATGATTGAAGATGGAATCACATTAATTGATCTTTATCAATTAAACAGATAATTTGAATGTATGTATATACACCCACAGCCATCTACAGTGGTATTAGTGGCTTGATTGCATGAACCAATACTGCAGGAAATCAAAGTATGTTCAAATGAATCCCATGCACTGACTGGACACAAGCCTGAGGGACCACCCCAATGCAGCATGAGGAAGCAAATAACAAAATTGTTGACATGAGAGAAAAATTTCTATGTTTAGGACTCCTTGATGTGGAAGCCAATCACTGGTGCCTGCTGGCTTGTCCTCAGAGTTATCCATATTCTGGCCTGTGAGTGGATCCCCAGCTGGTGTCAGGGGGAGATGTCCACAAGGAACAGGAGGTTTTTAAGGGAGGTGACCAAAGAGGTCTGCCTTTCTTTCTAAGAAAGGAAAGCCAACTTTGCAAATCCCAAATCTTCAGCACCAGCCTCAGAAGAAGGCTCTGGTAAATGCTCATTTAGCTCTGGCAGAACAGGCTCTGCCTAAGAAAGACAAACTGTGAGTCCTCCAGCTCTCTTTTTGAGAAAACTCTGTGTAACACTATCTGGAGAGGAAGTGGGACAAATGTCTCTCAAACATGAAAGCTGCTTTCCTTACTTGGAACAGTTCAGGACTGGAGAACCTATAGGAGCTTGCAGATGAGATATTAATTTGTTTTCCACCTTTCCCCAGGAGATTTCCAGGCTTTCTGATGAATGAGCTCTGTCTTCCCAGCTCCCATATTCAGTCAGGCCTGTGACACATCTTTATTTTTTGGTACCTTGGATCAGGAAAGTTTGCTGAGTCTGGGGGAGTCTCAGAACTGCCTTCCAAGTCACTAAAGTCTTCTGCAGACCACTTTTGATTAGCCAGCTGGAAAAGAAAAGTGCCTTTTATCAAATTCCCTGGGGCTAACTCATATTGAAAATAACTTGTTCTTAACACTTTTAGAGGCAGGGTTTCAAATGATGAATGAAGAAGAATATTCTCTGTCACAGGGTTTTCTTTGTTTTTCAAATCCTCAGAGGGAGTTTGTGATCTTTGAAACTCTGGGACTGAGAGCTCAGTCATTTCCCACTGAACTTGCCACTGTTTCCTCCTGCAGAAGGTTGGCTGTGTCTTGCAAAAGAAAAGAAGATTATCCTGGAAGTACATGGCCAGAGCATTTCCATAACTCAGGTAATCAGTCTGGGGCAAAAATCTACTTTTTTCCTTTCTTCAGGCAGCAACCAGTACCAAACACTGCAATCCTGACTGTCCATGAACATTCCTGCCACACAAATGGCTTTTATAATCATGGGAAATAGCCAGGGTATTTAACTTCACATACTGGTTTTCTGTTTTGTTTTAAATTTCTCATACCTTTGCTCTTTGAAATGTCTGAAGGTTTTGCTTTTTTTTAATTTTGGAGTGTTTTTTTCTTCTTTCAGTTTAGCAAATTCTCAAAAGCTCTTAGTTATTTCTCAGGAAGAACAGAATCAGGCTCTGATATGTAATTAGAATTTTTAAAGTTTCTAGGCTAATTTTCTTAAATACAAAACAAAAGAAAATGGAAATATGAAAATAGGTTTTGCTCAAGTGTTCAAAATTTTCAGTGGCTAAAAAAAGACAGAGTATTATTAACAGTTTCAAAGTTTTCCAAATTTTAAGCAGAATCCAGTAGAACTTTTATGAGACAAGAAACCCTTTTCTGACAATTTTATCAGTGAAGCTTATAAAAGAAAGATCTAACAGACAATGCATAGAAAAAACACTGAGACTATCAATTAAAACCACAAATACTGTACTTGGCTCAGAAAATTCCACAGTGAGTGGATATTAATTTCAAAGACACAACTTAGTAACTATAAACAGCATTAAATGAATCACAGAACAGCCTGACTGGGAAGGGACCCATGAGAATCATCGAGTCCAACTCGTGGCCCTGCACAGGACACCCCAAGGTTGCTGTACATGGCATTGTACAAACAAGATCTCATGAGGACAAGCACTGCTGGTGCAGTCCCACCAAGAGAACCAGACACACAGCTCCTGCTGACTTCCCTGACTCCCTAACTCAAGGGTGCAAGCACAATTTTCTTGGTTAGAGTCACTCAGGTCCCTCTGTGCAGCACTTCCTCGGGACACAGAGCTGCACTTAGGTCCTTCCAGCCCACTGGACACTGAGCCCACGGGTATTTTAGGGTTAATAAGTCACCTGGTCCTGGCTATGGGGTCCCACCTCCCTGAAAGGGGAAAGATTTAGATTCCTTCAGACTGAAAGATATAAATTAGCTATTCAAAATGAAGTTTGCCCTGTGAGGGTGCTGAGGCCCTGGCAAAGGTGCCCAGAGAAGCTGTGGCTGCCCGTGGATCCCTGGAAGTGTCCAAGGCCAGGCTGAACAGGGCTTGGAGCACCTGGGACAGTGGAAGGTGTCCCTGCAGGGACAGCAGGGACAAGATGGGCTTTAAGGTCTCTTACAACCAAACCATTCTGTGATTCCTGCCTTGCAGCCAGAGGAAGCCATGCTGCAACTTCTCTACCTCCCAGTGAAGAAGTTCTTCACTTCCAGCCTCCTGCCTCCAGCAGAGGCAAAAGGAGAAATCCTGCTTAACCATCTGTGACCTTCATGGGAAGCAATGGTCATCTTCCACTCCACCAAAAAATGTGACTGCTTTGGTGTGGGTGTGCACCTGCCTGAGGGAATGCAGAGCAACTTCAGCTTCCCTGTGAGGGGGCGGAAATGCCCTTGGGGTAACCTGGGTGATTCTTTTCAGGCAGATAAGGGAAGGCTTAAAATGGGGAAAATTGAGATTGGACCTTAATATGTCCCTAATTATGGACACAAAAAACACACAGGGAAAATCACTGAGGGGCAAAAACTTCAACCACTAGAAGAAGGTCTAGTATCAGCTACAAACTCTGCCAAATAACATCTGCCCAATTCTGTCCAGACAGGCATTCACCCCAACTCTCCAGTTGAGCTACTGACACTGCAGCAAATTTAAATAGTGAGTTAGCCCCCAAAAGAAACCCCTCCCATACAGACTAAACACATGCTACATCTCCCACAAAGGAAGGAGACTTTTCCACAGCTCCAGAAATATTCATTTGACAGTTTCTCTTTCCTTGGCTACAGCTCTAGTAATTGATCTGCTCTATTATTTTTCCCCATTCTTTCTCTCTTACATTTAAATATGTCCTTCATACTTCTGGAGGGTTTTTTTCCCTAGCCTGTATCTCCACTGTTACATTATTTTTTATCTCTATCCTCTATTCTTCATGTGTGAAAAGGGTGCTCTGTTCTCTAATATTCATTTTTCTTTTTTTATTCTCCAAGTACTTTCTTTCCCATCTGTAACAGCCCCTAATATGCACCTCCATTCGATTTTACTTACCCAGCTTGAAACCCTCTCATTCTAATTACCTTTTCAGTTTTCTTCTATTTCTCCCTTGAGATGTCTCAATTAGTGTACTTTTTCTTACTGGCTGTCACCTCTGAGCTACAAGGTGGGTCTAACTCCAACTTAAACCATGCAGAAAATAAATGAGGAGCTGTTCTTGGCGGCCCTGCTGAAGGTGGTGTTACTTTACAAACTAGTGCACCTTTAATAGATGATAAATGGGCAGAAAAGTGGCCTTGTTAATGCAGCAGCCCTTGATTTGGTTGCCATGCCGTGTCCTTTCATTACTCAAAGATACAGGAAAGGCAACCTATGCTAAGTCCTGGGTGATGTAATTCCATACAAAGAGAGTGAGTAGAGGCTAATTAACATAGTTCTGGTCAAAGCCTGAAATTAACTCTTGTCTTTAAAGACCAAAGCTAAAAATGTCATTTGTCTTGCCCATAATTATGTTTAGAGGTAATTATGGTAGCAGAATAACAGCAAGCAAAATGAGCCTAGCAGTGGGCTTTTCTGCCCTTTCTATCGCTGGCAGGACTCAGAATTCTATTTCTGTCAAAGAGAACTGGATAAAAATGCAGGTGACATCCACAGTACATTTCTTTGATTAAAATTGGCACTGTTATATTGAAGTTCACACAGAGCTTTCAGAACCTGAGGAGTAAATTCTCTCTCCACATGTTCCCACATAATGGAGAAACGAGCACCCTCCCCATGCTGCCGGCACTGCCGCGAAGGGGAGATGTGAGCCTGATTAAAGAGCCAGGCTTGGACCCCAGAACCACATCCACAGGGACATGTCCTGCCACAGACTCACTTCCCAGGTCCCTTCAAATGACCCAAGATATCTACACAGCACAGAGTTACCTCCAAATTAAAGCATTTACTTCCTGGGGTAATTAATTTGTCATGCAGGTCTGACCACATGACCATTTATCCAGAGCCACAATAACTATCTCTGTGTTCTGCTGAACAGATATATACCCCACGTTTGAATCCATTTATTTAAATTATATATCTATGCTTTAAAAGATATTATTGTTGTTATTATTGCTGCTATTATTAAAATCCCAGTGGCATATGCTGCTGTCACCATTCAGGTGTCCTGAGATCCATCTACCTGCAGTGCCTGCTTCACCACCAACCCTGAAATTTATGGGCACATCAGCCATTAGTGACTTGGAGGATTTATTTGTGAGGTATGTAGTGCTAATTTAAAGATTTCAAACTAAACTTTAGATTTCTACTGCACTGAGGCTGAAGGGGATAAAAAGGCACATGCACGGCCCGTTACTGCATGGGCTGCTGGCAGATGCCAAGGTCTGGAACACAGCTGTAAGCAGAGCACATTCACTTGGTCCAAATTTGTCTGTTTCTGAAATTATTACACTTTACAGTGTAAATTCAGTGAATTCACCCAAGGGCCCATAATATCATTTTTGGCACAAGTACAAACTAAGTTATAGCCGTGATTTCACAGAGATGACGATACTGCATAAAACATGTTACAGCAACTTTTATGAAGTTCTGAAGGAGAAAAGATGACCTCTGCAGACTTTTCTAATGCTTCTAATGGAACACCTCTGCCATTTTTACTGGTATCCTTCATGGCAAAAAGGGAATGAGGGAAAAGTTCCTCTGAGGGAACCAGCCCTAGGGGTTCCAAAGGCATTCTTCCACTGTGCTGCTGAAATCTTAGTCAGTCTTAAGAGATCAGCTCCACTGGAGCACTAAATTTTAAGCACCAATTTAAGGGCATGGTACAGGAGTTCTGCTTCAATTTTTTTTTTTAATGCCTACACCTATATAGCCCTTGAGCTGTCTCTTTTCGGAACTCCAGAAAACTTCCAGAAAGTCTGGGGGGTTCTATCCCCAAAAGTTCACATTTTTTCCCCAGCTATATCAGTTACCCAGTAAAATGTGTCCCTTCTCCCTACAGACATTGCCTCACATCCTTCTTCAGACCTTCACAGCTATTGCATTACTACCACTACTTTTACAAGTGCCAAAAGTACCTTTATGATGACATCTGCCAGTATCACCTGACAGACACAAGCACCAAAGCCCATCTGGAAAAGCTGCCTCTCCCCATAATATTTTTGCATACTTCATGAGATTTTCTTGCAAAATTTTTTAATGATTTGTTTAAACACAAAAAAAAAGCTGAAGAGTTGCATGTTACACTGACATCTGTTACATTCAGACTCTCTTTGGGGTCCTGTTAACCAAGTTTCATCCCTAACTAGGTGGAATTCTAGAGATGCAAACCTTGCAAAGTTGCCATTTATGGGACCTGCGCTGAAATTACAGGCACCTCTCCCAACTCCTAAGAGCAAGGACAGTTCTCTGCAGCACACCCAGCCTGGCTTGTCCTCCCAGAGGAAGTGCAAAGCACACAGAGTGCAAACCAGAAAACCAGATTGTGACTGAAGTGACCCAGAGACAGCAAACAGTACCCCTGAAACTAAACCACCTTCTGCCTCTCACTGGCACAGCACAGAACCATCAGAACAAAGATGTATCTGAAAATAGAAAGCTTTTGAGTTCAGAGTCTGCCACCAGGGGCACGTGTGACACTCTTTGGACCTGCACCTGTTCTACACTGGACCAGGAGCTGGACAGAGTGGGAGCAGTGACAGGGGGTGGCCATGCCAGTGAGCCCACAGGACCCCAGCCACCACCAGAGATTTATCACTGTTTAGCCATGTTAGCCCAGGGCTGGCAAGCAGCCTCTCTTCACACAGTGAGCTCTGAATCAGGCTCTCAGATGCCTTGCACCTCCTTTCCAAAATATTTTCTCCCCATCTCCACTGCCCCAAGGTTTGGTGTGGCTGGACCCACCAGTGTACACATATCATAAAGAAATGTATTCTACAATCTCACCACAGTGCAGAGATCAAACTGGAAAGGATCTTAGAGGCCCCAATGTCTTTAGCCATGAAACAAAATTCTTTCACTGCAAATCATCAGTTTTCACAGGAATGACTCATCTTCTCCTTTTGGTATGGGAAGCTCATCAGATGCTCTGATGTTTGACCAGCTGAGCAGCCACTGGCAGAGCACCCTCTGTGTCAGCCAGGCCATCCCACCAGCAGTGGCACCCACATCCACAGTTCCCAAACTGCAGCACTGCATGAAGCCTTTCCAAGGTGGCCTGCTGCCACAAAAGAGCTCATGTCTTTCCATTCACACTATTTGGGCATGACTGATACCAACTGCTGACCCTGAGCTCACAAGACCATGATTTTCCTCTCCTTAACATCAATGGGATATCTAAAACCCTAAAACACTTTTACTGAAGCCCCCAACTCCTCCTAAAAACAAAGATTTGTACTGGAGGGGAGAAAGCAGAGATCCCAGTTTGTGCTCAGAATCCAGCAGGATGAATCCATCACTGCCACTTGGCTTCCAGTTGTTAATTTAAGTGAAGGAACTTTTATCTTCTATGGAAACCTTCTCAAATCAGCAGGAACTCGTTTGTTAAAACTGCTTCCCTGTCTCTACTGCATTTGAGAGCACCTTGGTCTTTGCAGAGCAGTGCAAAACAACACAGACAACTCTAAAATGTCTCAGATGGCAGCTCCAAATGCTTACAGTTTATGTAAAGCCATGGAGCCAGCATGATAAGATCTAATTACAAAGCAAATTAGTAAAAAAACAGCTGCAAGGTTTGCAGAAATGTCTGGAAGTGCAGAGTAAATGGCCACAATTGATGGAGTTATTGCACAGGCATCCTGAGGGCACAGTCTGCAGCACTCCAGTCCTAACCAAAATCACTGTCAACAGTTGTTGTTTTCTCCATTCTGTTAAATGAGAAGAGCATGAAAATGATCCTGCAAACAGCCATTTAATATTCTCATGCACGTGAACTGCAATTATCAGCAGCAGCAACAACAAACTCTGCTGTAATGTGTTCATGGTTAATCAATTCAATTGATCACTGTTTATTAAATAAAAACCTGCTCTCTAAACAGTTCTTCTCTAAATGGCATGTTTTGGGGCTTGGGGTTTTTTCCTAGCTTTCTTTTTCTTTCTTCTTTTGTTTTTTTAAAATGCTTCTAGGAGAATCAGGAGACCAATTAAAGCTTTTAATTTAAATCCAAGCTAAGAGAAATGTTAGCAACATATAGTGCCTTTACAAATGCATTAGCTTAAAAGAAGTTTGAATCAGCCTAGCCACTCCCTGGAAAAGCTGCACTGGATCTGATTCCTTCCAGTTCCAAAGGCTTTCAAGGCAAGTTAGCAAGAGCCAGCATATTTATGTGTGTAAGAGACAGTCATGACCAGGTCAGCTCAGGATATCAGAAGTGGGCTGTTGGCAATGCAGATTAGGGGACACACTTTATCCACATCAGCACTGTAGCATTGATCACCCCTATTCTGCACCCTCACAAAGGAGATCGGAAATCAATGAATTGCAGGCTGGAGAGATGCTGTGGGTAACAGAAATCCTCTAGAGCCAGTTATCTCCCTACAAGGAATAACGATCCTGCACAGACCTGAATCCTTTAAATCTACAAGGAATATCCACTACATCACCAGTTCAATGGAGATTGATACCAGGCACAGCCAGGGTCTGGCTGTACCCAGCCCAGAGCCAACTCCAGCCCTTGAACACCACACCCAGAACTTCCACCTGCAGTGCTGGAGTCCTCCCTGCCCTTCAGCTGCTCCAAATGCTGCAGAAGGGAGGAGAAGGGGAGTGTTGACACACAAAAATAACCTCGTGGGATTTAATTAAGACCACTGAACCTGTGTCACTTGTAATTTATGGCAGATTTGAACCCATGCCTCCAGAGGGGGAAAATGAAGGCATTTCCAGTACATTAGCTGACTTCAATAGCAAAGTCAAATCTGACGTCCTGTGACCCTCGAGTGAACGAAGACTAAGGAGTCCCTGTTATCCCAATTAATTCTGACTAGATCTGTGAGATGTTTGCACTACCATGGAATCCAGCCACAACCAGGTACCTGCCCTGATGGGGCAAGTGCAAAGCCTCCCCATGCCATGAAACCCTGGTAAGAGCATTAGAAACCTCCAGCATGGTCCATTCATGATCCATTCATGGGTCATGAATGGCATGTTCCATGGAGAAAAAGGGATGTGGGGCATATTCTCTCCCCTGCCAGTGGACACCTGGCCTCCAGGGAGCTAGGAGAAAGCTCACAAATAAAGCCCTGCAAACAACCAGCTTTGCCTTTTACGACCAAAGTGAAAAAATGAACTTCCCAAAACTGCTTTAGGTCAAGTAAAATATTTTGTTCAGTCTCATATCACACACAGAAGCACACAGAATCACCAGGTTGGAAGAGACCTTTAAGATCATCGAGTCCAACCCACTATCAGGTGTTTCACCTTTGATCCCTTCAGAGACTGGGGGAAGGGTGAGAACTTGCTTTATTTATTGGTCAAAATGAGGTACATTTTGCAACGGAAAATGTTAATATTATTTTTTAAATTATTTTTTAATTCCTTACTTTTCAACCAGAATTAATTACCAACTATGCAACCAACTTGCAAACAGGTTCAGCTGACCCAGAATTATCAGTTCTCTTCAGGGGCAGGAGAGGGAATCACTGAAATCTTTCACTCAGAATAACTTCTACAGAGGTATTTCAGGGAACTGAAAATTTTATATGAGTGTCCCAAGTAAACGAGTTCAATAAAGTAATACTAAAAGGAAAACTTTTTCCCAAGATGAAATGTCTTGCCTGACTGACCAGGGAGGCTGAAAGCTGCAGCAGTAGCAGCAGCCTCTCTAGTCTGACCTGTTTGAGAGAAAAGGGATTATTAGGGAATAAAATTAAATCCTTTCGTTATAGGTTCCACAGCCAGTGAGTTTAGCACACAGCTGTCTAGTGACTGTGTTAAATCCATCTTTACCCCCAGGCTCGCCAGGCAGCATCAGCCAAATGAATTCTGGCGCTGCTGACCAGAGAGCTGACAGCCGGAGAGGGGCAGGCAGGTACAGCCCCTTGGAAAGGTCCCGGGGGGGACCCTGCCCAGCCCAGCCCGGCAGAAATGTCCCCAAACTGTGCTAAAACCCCAGCCCTGCCCGGGGTGCTCGCATGAACGCGGCACTGAAGGGAGGAGGGTGCTCCCCGTAGGAAACTGGCATCTGAAGGATAGAAGCGATGCCGCATCAAAGCGCTTCATAATGAGCTACACATTTTGCTCGTAGTTCAGCAATTTATATGGATTAGCAGGCGCTGACCTTCCCAAGGCCCCCCGAAGGCCTGCAGGCTCCATCCCTGGTCACAGAGTGACCTCTAGTGTTACCCAGAGCCGCGCAGAGCAGGCTGAGCCCGGGGCTGGGAGAGCTCCCAGCCGGGCTAACCCGGCATCCTAACCCGGCATCCTCCCACCGACGCTCCCGGAGCTCTCTTTATTTAAGGCAGGGCAGGAAACACCTCCCGGAGCCTGTTCCAGCTGTGCTGCGCTTGGTACCACGGCAGGGTGATAGAAAAGTACTCAGAAACCTGAAGCTGTTGAGCCTGATCATAGAATCCCAGACTGGTCTGGGGTAGAGGAGACCTCACAGCTCATCTTGTTCCACCCCTGCCATGGGCAGAGACACCTTCCACTAGACCAGGGTGCTCAAAGCCTCGTCCAACCCAGCCTTGAACACTCCTTCCTATGTCTTCTGCTTCCCCACTAGTGAGAGCAATCTGCTCCTTTTACTGATTGGCACACAAAAGTTTTAATGAATTTTTAAAACCCTGAAGAATGTTAGTGCAGAGAGGTAAAGCAGAGCTGAACAAACAGGTTTGAATCTATTTCCTGCAGAGCCCAGGTGTCTGTAAGCAACTAAACAGACCTGCTGTTGGACAGGATAGCAAAGCAGCAGCATCCTCCAAAGGCTACTTATTCCTGCATCTTTCCAATCCAGTCTGGAAACTCAGGAGCTCCAGCACGCTGCCAGGAGGGGACAGACACGTGGCACCTCCTAAGCCTGGCTTTCTGTTTGAGTCTGGATGAGCACTGAGCACACCCAAACCAAGGCAAGTGAAGGTCACTGGATCACTGTACAGGGACAAATGCTGGGAGTGAACATTGTCACACACCTCCTGACAATCATTCCTGCAGCAGATTTTCTTTTTCTGCACAGCTCTCTTTGGGCTGGGAGCTGCATTTCTGATCACAGAAAGAAAGAAATAGCTTTGAATCTTCCTTCTTATCAGTTACTGTCCCCAGTAACCATGGACACTGGACTTCCAAACTACACTGCAGACAAACCCCCCAGATCTTCTCAGTAGGGTCAGAAGTATAATACAGCATTAAATAATATAAGCCAAGTTCAAGCAGGTCTTTCTGAGACGACCACAAAATGTTCTCAGAACTTCACACCACAGTCAGTTCAGGTGCCTGAAGATTCAGGGGCCCCATGTACTCTGGGGGGGCAAGTCCAGCACAAAATCTCCATGTCTGCCTTTCACTGATGTGCAGTAAAACCTCTCCTCTCCAGTCTCACAAGGCTCACATCCCTCTCCTAAAAGAACATCCTGGACTGGCAAAATTTGAATAAGTAAGGTGCCAGCAGCTGAAAGGCAAAGGGTAAATGGGAATGGTAGGAATTAGTGTAAGGGTGGGAGTACAGAGGTACCAAAAGCTCACAGGAGAAGGGGAAAAAGCTGAAGAGCAGTGGTCAGGATGTTGCCAAACTGGCTGTTACTGTGGTCATGGAATCTTACAGCTTCAGTTTTTCTTGTAACAAAAATTAATGCAAGTATTTTCACTTGGATGGGCAACTGAGATAAGCAGATTCGCACTGCTGGAATGAAGTCAGGGCTTACAGATGCTTCTTTGGCATTTCTGATTCCTCTGTGCTTTTAGCTGCTACCTTTTCTGTCCTTTCCCTCANATAAAATAAACAAAAACATTTAATTTTAAAACCTTGTCCAACTCCTGTCACCTACACAAAAGAGTTGAAGGGACAAGTGCCTATTTCAANAACCCTGAAGAATGTTAGTGCAGAGAGGTAAAGCAGAGCTGAACAAACAGGTTTGAATCTATTTCCTGCAGAGCCCAGGTGTCTGTAAGCAACTAAACAGACCTGCTGTTGGACAGGATAGCAAAGCAGCAGCATCCTCCAAAGGCTACTTATTCCTGCATCTTTCCAATCCAGTCTGGAAACTCAGGAGCTCCAGCACGCTGCCAGGAGGGGACAGACACGTGGCACCTCCTAAGCCTGGCTTTCTGTTTGAGTCTGGATGAGCACTGAGCACACCCAAACCAAGGCAAGTGAAGGTCACTGGATCACTGTACAGGGACAAATGCTGGGAGTGAACATTGTCACACACCTCCTGACAATCATTCCTGCAGCAGATTTTCTTTTTCTGCACAGCTCTCTTTGGGCTGGGAGCTGCATTTCTGATCACAGAAAGAAAGAAATAGCTTTGAATCTTCCTTCTTATCAGTTACTGTCCCCAGTAACCATGGACACTGGACTTCCAAACTACACTGCAGACAAACCCCCCAGATCTTCTCAGTAGGGTCAGAAGTATAATACAGCATTAAATAATATAAGCCAAGTTCAAGCAGGTCTTTCTGAGACGACCACAAAATGTTCTCAGAACTTCACACCACAGTCAGTTCAGGTGCCTGAAGATTCAGGGGCCCCATGTACTCTGGGGGGGCAAGTCCAGCACAAAATCTCCATGTCTGCCTTTCACTGATGTGCAGTAAAACCTCTCCTCTCCAGTCTCACAAGGCTCACATCCCTCTCCTAAAAGAACATCCTGGACTGGCAAAATTTGAATAAGTAAGGTGCCAGCAGCTGAAAGGCAAAGGGTAAATGGGAATGGTAGGAGTTAGTGTAAGGGTGGGAGTACAGAGGTACCAAAAGCTCACAGGAGAAGGGGAAAAAGCTGAAGAGCAGTGGTCAGGATGTTGCCAAACTGGCTGTTACTGTGGTCATGGAATCTTACAGCTTCAGTTTTTCTTGTAACAAAAATTAATGCAAGTATTTTCACTTGGATGGGCAACTGAGATAAGCAGATTCGCACTGCTGGAATGAAGTCAGGGCTTACAGATGCTTCTTTGGCATTTCTGATTCCTCTGTGCTTTTAGCTGCTACCTTTTCTGTCCTTTCCCTCATCTGTAAGGACACCTCAGACCATTTTGAGTTCTGACAGTCTACTTAAATCCACGGGCAGGCTTCCACCCTCCTCAGACCAACAGCCTGTGACACACATCTCCTTCCCCAGATCATGGAATGAAAAAACATTAAAATAAAATAAAATAAANGCAGAGAAGGCCAGGAAGTCCACCAGTAGCTGGCACAGTGGCTTTTCCAGACAAAATGAAGACATGAGCTGGAGTGGCATGAACGACAGGGCTGGCATTCCTTGCAGGCCATGATTATCACTTATCAAACTACCCATGAGCAGAGCAAGCCAAGTGGAGCAGCACATCACACTCTCACACACCAAACCAAGAACCAAGGCCTCAGGAAGCTTCAGAACTCCCTGTCCTCAGCTGGGGGGAAGAAACGTTGTAGTTAGGCATAAGAGAGTGACTCAGTGTTCAAAATTACCTGTTCTCCTCTCAGAATCATAAAAGCCACAAAAGGAACACGCTGCTCAGAGAAAAAAAAAAGATATTCTGATATCATACAGGGATGAGGAATAGAATAAAAGAAGGGTTAAGGAAGTGTCAGCTGGAATACATCTGGTAATTGCTTGGCTCAGTGTTCTCAAGGATTGGCTCAATTGTCCTTGGAGTGGTTTCCATCAACTTCAGGAAGCCCTTAACACACAACCAGTCTGACAGATGGATCTCCACCATACCTCAGGTACCACTGCACCTGGAATCATCTCAGCTGAAAGAGAAAGCAGGTTTGATGAAGGCTGAAATTAAGGCTTGTTCAACACAGGGCACTGAGTTCAAATAGGAGGGAGGAAAATTAAGTATGTCTGAAGGCTCCCTGACAAGACACAGATTCTGGAATAACAGTACAAATACTCTGCATCCATTTCCAAAGGGCAAAGGAGCTTCCATGGAGTGATAATCCAGAGTTATTCCTGACTGATATCTCCTCCTGTAGACAAACACTTGTTAACAGCAAACACAGTGTATTGACAGGAATAAACTGCAGAATTCAGATACATTTGTTAGGGCTAAGAGAAGTGTAAACCTCGAGGATAAAATTAGGGAAAGTGTTTACTTGTAACTTGTTGAGGAACCAAGGGAGAAAGCTAAAATCAAACAGTACCAGACAGACAACTATCAGTAACCCAAACAGAGAGGTACAACAGGGCAGAGAAGTAGCAGCCCAGATGGTGGTCATGTGAAAAAACACATTCCACAGATTGCAAAGTACTTAACTTATTTGTGATTACATGAGACAGAGAAACATGGCAAAGTTAAAAAAGAAATTGACTTGGACCACCATCACAGACATATGCCAGTTGTGCACCTCTCTGATTTTGACTCATTGTTTCTTGACTTATTTTTCCAGCAGGATACCGTTGATGTTTTAGATATGTCTAAAAGGAAAAAATATCTTATGAGATAATTTACAACATCTCATAGCAAAGTACTGAAGGAAATGGTGATTTTGTTGAGAAACAAAAATTCAAAAAAACGTTAAGCTGGTCAATAGCTGCTTGCCACTGAACTCCCCAAGAAAAAGACTTAAGGTTATTCTGATGAGTAAAGTGATAACATTGCAGCTTCTCCCAGTACTGCCTGAGCATCAGTGCCCTAACAAGAAAGAAGAATAGCCATGTCAGGAACATCTCTCCTCTTTGTCTTCATTAATTTACATTTTTGGCTGCACACCCCAGAGGTATGCAGCAGAGAGGAATGTGCAGGCTACAAAGGGCTCAGCTGGAACTGCAGCCCAGTTCTACCATAAAATGACTCAAAATTCATTAAATAAAATAAACCTGTTGTAGCCCAAGGATTGACTGACTTGCAGTTTCCCCTGCTCCTGGGTTAATACAGCAGAGTTGGCACATTGATAGAACACTCAGCAGGACAATGGGGTGTGCTGAATTCAAATGAGCCTTCAAGGCTGGTAGGACTCTGCAAGGGACTCTGCGCATAGTCTGCAGCTTGGAGGAAGGGAAGAGAATACAGATAAAAAGGGAAGAAAAATGTAAAAAGCAGCAGTTGCACACTGACATAGATTTGTCACAGAAAATAGAGGATCCTGCACACCTTGAAGTGATTGCAAACCAGAGAAAAACACAAATTCTACCTTTGAGTTTAGATTAAGTGGATCTGCTTTAGATACGTCTGACTACAGGTCAGCTCATTAAAACAAATCAACAGTCCATACATCCCAATAGGACATTGTCAGAAATCCCAAAACAATACAAATCCTGCAGAAAACCAGTGACTACCAGAGTGCCAGACTGCCTTGGACACGTCCCTGTGCTCAGGTGACAGCCCAGCTGCACCTCCTGCAGCAGGAGATGTCAGACATCAGCCACACAGGGCTGATGAGGCGAGGTTGTGACACCTCCCAGGAGCAGGCAGGGTGGACCCTGTCCATGAGATCCAGGTGCCATCAGCTGCAGGTTTCTGCTCAGAGAACAGCCTGGAAAGAGCTGCTCCAGGAGTCAGAATATACAGAGGGTGGGCTGCTAACCCAAGGCCTTCTGCCAAAGGCAATCGGGGCATCACTCCAAAAGCTGATTCTCATTTCAATCAGTCGTGCCAGCACTCAAGAAAGTGACTCAGGCACTGGGCTCTGCAGGCTTGAGCCTTTAGTGCACAACCCTGAGGGGGGCCCAGGTCTGAGACACGAGAGCCAGCACAACAGGAGTGCCAAGCAAGAGCAGACACCTGGAAGCCAGCCTCTCCCACAGCCAGAGAGAAGGCTCCTCTGTAAAAGCACTGGGCAGGGCTGCAGCTGAGTCCCACCATCAGCAGAGGGGCAGCTGGGCTGTGACTCCAGGGAGGGTGACACGGAGACTTGACTGCCAAGGCTACGGCAGCAGATGTCATGGGAGTCTGAACTGGCTTCCAGGAGCTACTGCAGAAAAGCCTAGTTGGCACAAATGCTATGCAGAAAGGCAGGAAAGAGATTCTGGAAGCAAAATTAAGGCTCTGGGAAAAGGAAACTGGAGACAATGAGTGCTCTCTGAAAACACTCCCAGTGACTCTGCGCAGGGCTGGAAAGAGAGGCAAAAAAGCCAAGGTTTAATACCTGGCTGAGAAGAAGGTTGAAAGAGCAGACTTGTCAGGAACTGGGGACACTTCTGCAAGGGAGGAGGCTCATGCTAAAAGGACAGATGTCTCTGCTCTGTTGCCCAATAATCTTATGGGCAGTTCAAACCAGGAAGGTTGTGAGTAGGCTTTTACACTGGGGAGCCAAGGGAAGCAAACAAGTGCAGAGGCACAAACAGCTTTGGACAGTGCTGCTTTGAGGACAAAGCCACAGAAATCATGTATTCTCATGTAGAGGACACAGCAGGGAACAGAACAAGTCAGACAGAAGGACAGAAAACAGAGTAGGTGCCATTTGTGCAGAGTACTATGGAAACCAAAACAATGCTACAAAATGCCAGAAATCTAACAACTTGGAAATCTGGAATATCTTCATTAGGTGAGGACATCAGCTAAATGTCTATTCCACAAATTTGGAGGACAGAAGACAACCTGAAATATTCTCCCCACATGCCACCCACTCCATTTATGCACAAATCAGATAAATATGGGGTGATTTTCTCCATGCACAAGAGAAGACACTCTGGGAGAAATGCCCAATGGCTAATATTTGTTCCATGCTAGATGCATCAGCAGTGTTCTGGCAGCAGAATTAAGGCACAAAAGCAGGGTTTGTGCCTGGGTGCACTCAGTACCTCCCCTGGGAGGTGCTGCCACCCCTAAGTAGCATTTGGGTCATGTTCAGCATGCATGGGTTGTCACTGCTGAATGCAACACACTTCCCATGCCATCAGAACGTCAGAACAAAGGCTAAATGCAAGTGTTTTGGGCTGGAGAAGAGACTGGCAGTCTGGGAAATACATTAATTCCATAAAACAGAAATAATACACTAGGTAAGAAGTTAACATACCATGGTGGGCAGTATATTACTGAAAGGTTAGCATCAGCAGGTGTCCTGCCCCAGGAGATGAGGAAACAACACTTGAAATGCTGACTGACATGGGGAGCTGAGAGTTTACAAGTTCTCACCTCTGCACAGCTTGTCTTTACACCTCTCCCATGCTGGCAAGAGAAACTGTTCTTTTGAGGAGCTTCTCCACTTCATCTCCTTGGTTTCTGCATGCCCTTTGTCCAGCAGTCCCATCAATTTGGGCCGTGCTGACCCTGGTTAGCTCCTCTGGGACACTGCAGAACCTGTGTTAACCTGTGGTGGATCTGTGACAGGCTCCCATGGCAGCAGCACCACGAGCTGAGACTGGCCCATGTCTGAGGGGTGGAACTGAGGAGTGAGGACCTGGAACAGCTCTGCTGGAACTCCTCAATTTTTACTCTGTTTAAAATTACAGATGCACAGGTTTTAAGGAAGTCCATATGGGGTCATCCAGTTCTTCCTCCTGGCCCAAGAAAGGGCCTAAATCACTCCTGAGAAACGAATTATCAGGAGAAAATATTCTGAGAGCAGAAAAAAACAATTGCTTAAACATCACTTCTTCATGTGTATCAGCTTTCAATCTCTATCTGTGTCAGGCTGGGGGTGTTTAACATGGGATTGTACAATTCCTAGAGTAATTTCAAGAACAAATTGTACCAGAGCCACAGAAAGAGAGAGAGTTCCCTGGGAGGTATTTGGGTAACATAACCAATTCACAGAGAGAGAGGAGGGGTGTGTGTATTCGCAGGCGAGTACAAAAAAAGCACATGGACACACACACCCACACATCACACCAGGATGCTGCAGAATCCCATGGACAGCAGCAGCATGAAAGCCTGCTTTTGCCTGCATTATTTCTGAAATTTCTCAAGCCCTCCTGCTTTGCAAAATGGAATTATTTAAAACCAATAGAGAGAAGCAGGACTGCACTTTAAAGAGGAGGGGGATACAGCCCAACACTACCTATATACATGGAAATCCAATTTTGTTTCATACTCACAAATAAAGTTTACAATCCTGGCTTCACCTCGCCTAGATCTGCAGTTTTCCAACTCACAGGGTGACAAAACGAAATTGAAACATATCTCTGAGTATGCTGACAGCAGTTTGACCCTGGCCTGAGTTAAACTGATTTTCATATCTGAAGACAACAATGATTGTTGGTGTCATCAGAAGTAATGGGGGAGGTGGGGGTAAAACAGAATGTCACAACGTGGGGTGCTACAGACTGGAAACACAAACTCCTTGATGGGGCTCCCTGCTCTCTGGTGTGCCCCTGGTAAAAAGATCCAAGTGGTTCTGGCCCATTGCCACGAGCCCTCTCCTCTGCTGCATGTCCAGAGAAATGTGCTACAGCATTCTGAGCATGTCACTGGCACTGTTAGCAGGGCACAGATAAAACCTCCCTCATCTTTAGTGCAGCAAGTAGGGAAGGATCACTCCTTTAATTATGAAGGATAAGTGAGCCACCCTCCCAAAGACAGCTCACACTGGGTTGTGCCCTGCAGATGCAGCGCTCATGAGTTGATGTTGCAGAGCTTCAAAAATATTTTGCTTTCTTTCTTCAGCCATTTCTCACTTCTTTGTTTTTTTTTTCCTCCTCCCTTGAACTCCCAAGCCCTCTGAATCTGAGGACAGCGAGCAGCACGAAGGAAACCTGAACAAAGCTGGCAGCTGTGCTGCCTCCCCTCTCACCCCTGGCCTGCCCAGGTCAGGAAGGCTCTGCTAAGCCTCCTGCAGCTCTCACCTGAGCTTGGTGCTGACCCAGCTCAGGGGAAGGAAGGGCCCAGCTGCAGCAAACTGTGTGTCCATCACTCTCCCAAGAATGGGATGGACTGTGTCACTCAGGAAACCATTGCTGGTAACAATTTCTCCAGCAAACACAACTCCACTGGTACACCAGCTCCTGCAGCCCAGGCTGTAGGGCCAGGAGGGGCCAGGGGAGGATCTGGGAAACGAAAGGGACAAGATCTGAGTTTTGGCCAAAATATCCTCTAAAGTTTTCAACTGCCACCTGCAAAAATCTGTCCTTTTCACCACTTGGCTCCTCTGGGCTGCTGTCCACTGTGACTGGACCTGCTCATTCCCTTGGAGGTCAGAAGGAATAGCATTTTATGGCACAAGGCCAAATTTGCAATAAAGAGGAGATCAAATTAAATCCTTGGAGGAGAGGCCAGCCTAAATCTTGATATTTGGATAATGAATCCGATGATGTCAACTACACCAAAAGAATCAAGATTATTCAGGGCTCTGGTTTAGCATCTCTGACTGGGTGTAAAACCCTGTGTTCCTTCCAGATCACATGTTGCCATCTGTCTCTGCTTCTCACCACTCTGTTTGGCCACATGCCTCTCTTTAGGGCATATGGATGGATCAGCCAGCAGAGAGGAGCATTACCTGAGGTTTCCTTTTCTCTCTACTCTTTCTGTGCTTCCTTAAGGTAACCAAGTCTGACCTCTCCTGACCCTCATAAACAGGGAGCTGAGTTTGAACTAACTCCAAGTTCAGGGCATTTCAGGATAGAGGAGAAACAACAACAGTGCAGGTAGTGCAAGACAAGAGAACCTTTGCTTTAGGAAAGATAACCATGGAAAAAGTGGAGGAACAAATTCATCAACATCTACTGGCTGGCAGGTGAAGCTGTTATTGATTAAAGTAAAAGTGGTGCAACTGAGCTTCTAGGAGCAATCCCTAGAAGACAGAGGAATGCCCTGTATCTAGGTACACGTGGATGCTCAGATTCCAAAACCTGGATTAATGTCATCTAAGTACAGAGTACAAGCATAGTAACAGCTGTGCCAGTTTGTGCAGCTCTGCATGGCACCTAAATCCCAGAAATTTCAGGAGATCAGATCAGACCCTTCACACTGCACAACTTCCCATGGTGAGGCTTTCTTCCTACTCACCTCCTTTAACCACCTTGCAAATGTAAAGCTGAGCCCAAGGCACAGGGAGAACTCCCTGCCAACCCCACCCTCTCCATCCAGCCCTCTCACACCTCCTTTTCCTCTCCTGGCTCATTTGCTGCCTGATTTAGCTCTGTGCCCTCCCTGTGCCAGTACCTGCCCTGCCAGGCAGGACACCACACATGGCCTGTACTGCCCATGGCTGCAGGGGAGTGCTGGGGGCACAGAAACACCCTGGGGTGGCTTTGTAGCTGATCCCTGTCAACCTGCATCACTTCAGCCACTGAGCTGTCTGCTCCTGCAGCCTGTCCTCAGAGAGCCCCACACCTCACCTCTCTGCCAGCTGCCAGCCACAGGACAGCTTCTGTTCACTACTGCAACACACTGCCAGAGCTGGAACCCTCTTGTGAAATCACAGTGCTGGTCCAAGCTGTTCCATGGCTTGGACTAAACCAACACATCCCTTAGTTATTCTTTCTAAGCTCAGTCCTGCGTTTCTCTGCATGTGTTAAACTGGGTGGGGAAGAGAAAGATTAGCACTGTGTCTGAATTGGATTTTTTCTGTTGGCTTGTTCTGAGTGAAGGGGGAAGGCAGATGCTTAACCCCCAGCAGGGTCCCACCACTAAAGTCAGCTTTGCAACCTCCTCTTCCTTGCCAATGTTCCTGTGAAGATCCTCCAGGCAATCTGCACAGAGCAGGCTCTGGCTCACCTGCAGTCACTTGCATCTGTGAGATCAGCTGCTTGGTGGCATCTCATCCCTGTGAAGGGCTGGAGCTGCTTCATCTCAGCTCCTGCTGAGTTCTGAGGTCAGCAGAAGTTGTGAGTCTCTGCTACAAGAGGAAGCTCAGTGAGTCTTCACAGGGTCTCACAGCCTCTGCTCAGATGAGATTGCAGCTGGAGATGTAAGTCAGGAGCCCCTGCCTGTACCAGAGACAGGATTTTGCTTGCATGAAAGGCAAATACTCCTCTTTCCCATGTCCTGCTTCTCTAGGAACCATATTTCCCTCCTGAGCAGTGCTTGCACCTGCAGCCTTTCACTGCCTGCCAGTGATGTTCTTAGCTAGATCCACTTTGTGCTCCACGCTGTGCTGCCTCTGCCAAACCCCACTGAGCATTAACCACCTTGTGCAGGCTAAAGGAAAGCTGTGAAAGCCTCTTATGTTCCATGGACACTACTTGCAAGAGAAGAAACAGAGTAAGGACCAAAATCAGCCTTCAGGATTTCAATCAGCACACAGACAAGAACGAATTTGAATCAATTTTTTTACTCCAGAAAGGTTCACTTTGCTGCCAAAAGCTTCTTAGAACCTTTTATGGGGGAGTTATCTCAGAAACAAGAGGTACAGTGCCCCATGATTTTTTTTTTCAGGAGGAGAACTGCACTTCAAGACATTTCTTTGTATTTCTGAGCCAAGGCACACCTGCCTTTTATTGATCTGCACAACTGGAGGGGAGCCAACACACTCCCACAGAGCAAGACCCACAGCACAGCACGATGCTCCATCAAACACTGGCCACCTACCCATTGTCATGTATCCCGTGGTTGTCACTAGCCAAGATCAATCCCATGCTGTTCAGCACATTTTAGGAACCCAGGCTAATAAATCATTTAAGTGCCTCTCACTTCACAGATGGTAAGTGCAGTTCAATGAAGGTAATTATAAAAAAAATTACTTCTGGAGCAAAAAAATCAAAACATGGGAATATCTGTCTAATAGAAAAGGCCTGCAAAGAGATTTGGGAGTTCTAATAATTCTGAGGAGCAGGTTAAAGGTCTGGGAGCCTGACAGTAGGTTTTCCCTCTGATTGACTGAATCGATCCTGTCCTCATGTAACAGCTCTGGGCCCCTGTATCTACCAGATTTCAGGTCCTGAAAACAGTGTTGAGGGAAAAAAAAACTGTACTGGGCCTCCTCTCTCTGTAATGTGCTGGGCTTTTTCCTTTGTGCAAATGCAATATCCATCACTAAGAAGACAAGATGATGGAAAGGTGCAGGTCCTGGAGGGAGCAGGGGACTTACAAAAGCAAGACCCAAACTCTGGTAACAGTGGCAGATTCAAAGTGAACTCCCAAATTCCATCTCACTTTTGTTCTTGGCTTTTGTCATGACATGCTGTGACTGTGCCATTTCGACCTATTGCCTACACTGATCTTTCTAAAACACCAGAATAAAACTCCTTAGTTCTTGGATACAGATAAAGGGAAGAGCAGCAACACTGAAGGTTTATTTACAAATGGTCAAACCACCCTCCCCAGCTAAGAGGCCATGGTAAGTGATGAAATCCCTTTTGTCTCATCATCGAGGCCATGGCCACCAGCACCTCTGGGATGCATAACCCAGCAGAGGAGTAAGCCAGACTGGAGAAAACAGATTTTCTGAAACTCTTCCACCCCAGGAGAAGCTGAGAGCTCTGTGCCTGTTCAGGCCCCTGTCCTGACCCTTCACTTCTGCTCTGGCTCCTGTCTCTGATTTCTGACTCTCTCTCCATGTCTCCTTGTTCCAGCCTCAGATCTAAGTACAGAAAAGGGCTGTCTCACCTTTTCCAGCCTTTATGTAGCAAAGCTAGTTCAGCCAAACTTATCAGTGCTCCCAATACTGCTGAGACATAGAACCAAATACTAAATTGTTGGATTTTTTTTATATGTACCATGGCAAAAATGAATCCAGCAGCTGACAAAGTTCCTCTAGAACTCAAAGCAAATTCAAAACTAAGACCCAAGGTAATCAGTATAACATTTTTCTTTTTTTCACCTCAGTGAAAGATAAGTTCATGCCCTTTCAGCAGTTTACAAAGTTACTCTTCTTACTCCACCTGCTTTTGCATTAAGCTCTACAGCCAATTTAAAAAAACACAGTAATTTAAAAAAAAAAAAAAACCCACACACACATAAGTCCTTTACACAAAGCTTTCAGAGTGCAGGGTGTTTACTTGACTCTCTTACCACCTAACAAGTCGTGATCTTCATTTTCATCTAAAGACATTACATTGACCAGCCCAAGGGTAAAGCTTTGTTTACAAAGCACCAGGTGAATACAAATGGCTGAGTCTCTTCCTTTCAGGACTCAGAACAAATAACCCTTTTTTGATTGCAGTTACAATTTTAAGAGCATGAAATTTAGTGATGCATTCTGAGTGACCTGAAATGATTATATAAAGTAAGATGCACAGGCCAATGTGAAATATGCTTCCAGGAACTGTTAAGAGATTAGAGATATGAATAGATAAATTTGTTGAATAGCTTCCTTGGACCTTAGAATTTCAGCTGGCTCTCAATAGCAGGCAGTCACAAGGCCCTTTTAATTGTGCAGAGCGGTAACAGCAGCATGAAACAAAGCAGCTACAAAAGAGGAGAGTTAAGATGAGGACAGTTTTGGTGAAATTTGTTACTGTGCTGAAGGCAGGAAGGACTGGCTCTATACCCAAGACCTTGGAGCTGCTATTGTGTGCTACACACTCCTGGAGACCCAAGAGATCTTACCTAAGATCCATCCCTGGCATTTGAGGATGCATCTCAACTGAATCAATAAAGCTTTGAGAATTACCTAATAGGAGTTAGCAGAAGTTTTGTGATTTCATAAGTGTTTGAAGCATTCCTGTTTAGTTTCACTGGAATGTATAAACGAGGTAGCCCTGAACTCTCCCTCCCTCTCCCACTTCAATCACAACTTTCATTTAATTAGCACCTCACCAGGCTGAGACTTCGCAAGGGACTTTATGAAAGCTGTCCAGTCATGTAAGCTGCAGTGCCAAGGCAAGAAATAAAATCAAGAAATTAAAATCAAGAAATTAAAACCGAAAAAAAGCCCCCATTTAGATTTACAGAGCAAAAGAGTGGCAAAGCAGAGCACAGGATGGATTCCCAGCAGGCACATTTCAGGGCCTGGGTTCTGTTCTCCATCTGCTGATACCCCAGTACATCAACTTGAGGAGAAGCTTCTCCTTTCACCTCAGTAATGTTCCATATTTGCATTTCCAGACATTAGGAATGTCTAATTAGGAACCTTTCAGTTAGGAATTAGGAACCTAAGAAAGAAAATCTGGAAACAAAGTTTTGATGCTGCTGTCTGGTGACTCCCTCCCTCCCTCAAACCGAGCTCCAGAAGGCTCTGTGTGTGTCAGCATCATGATGAGGAAATGACACCCTTCAAATGACAAATTAAACACTTGTCCAATCTGGATTTCTCCTGCTCATCCAGATGGACACTAAAGAGGGCATGACACTCTTCAAAAAGCACAGGGGACAGTGTTGGTGTCTTGACCAAAATTCCATGCTCAAAACTGCAGGGATATATCCTGGCCTGTGAATTCCCTGGAAATACATTCACACATTCTGCTTTTCCCTAAAGCACCACCCCCAATATTACCCTGGATCATGGGGCACACCCCAATGTTCCTCCTCAGATTCTGCTTGGGTGGAATGCCCTGTAAATGCTGAGGATTCCCCTTGCCCTGCTACATTTTCTTACTAAAAACCCCATTTCTGGAGGCTGTTGCCTTCAGCAGGAAGGCAGCTGAGGCTGAAAGAAGACCACAAGGTATTAGAATTAAGGTTTAAATTGAGGAGTCTACTCCAACTTGTCAGCTGGGCCTAACTGTTGTTAGAACCAGTGATAAGGAAATAAATACATACTTTCAAACATCACATTTCAAATGCCTTTTCTCGTAAAATTCTTTGCTAGGCATTGACCTCACTGGATTTTATTATATGTTGCATCCAGCTACATTAATAGAAGTGATGTTAATGCATTAAATTCATGTCAAAAGAAATTATAACTTAAAGAAAACCTTTTCTAAGGGGAAAATGCAATTTTAATGACATCAAAGCAGAGATTCATATGAAGTACATGTGCTCTGGTTTGATGAAAAGAAGATAATCAAGGCATCTTCCTGATGTATAACAATGAACCAAATAAATTATACATTTGAAAAATGAAATTTAAAAAAAAAACACACAAGAAGTACAGTGATTAGAAACTAAAATCACAGTCTAATCTCACTGTTTCTGAATACTCAGAGTTAGTAAGCACACAGTACTGGAAAGTACTGTAATGCAACAGAGAAAGAAGAGTTAAAAAATCAATTAATAAGAATCTCACTGCTTTAAATACACAAAATCTGTACATAATGAAAGTGTCATAAAAAATATTTTTAAAAAACCACAACAAGCTGTGTTTTTAACAGAGCTTCACTGATGTTATCAGAATTGTGTTTTTAAACCCAGATTTCTCCTCTCATCAAAGATAATATTCAAAAGCTCACAGTGTGTTGCAGTAGAACAAAAACATCCTTGAATAACATTTCATATTATTCCCTTTTCTCCCTCTTGGTTTCTGTGATGCCTCTAAACCCAGAATGTATTTTAATTCAGAAACATCCTCTGGCCTGTCAACTTTCAAAATATCCATCAAGCCATTTTTGCAACACATTGGGGCGAGGAGAGGGGAAACCAAATTTGAAGGACTTGTCAAAGCTCATTGTAATTTATGACATGGATGGAAAGTACCTTTGACAGCAAGAAACTGCTTGCCATGAAACCACTTTGCAGTGAAATAAATGCTGTAAACTAAACTGGAATGCCAAACTTCTTGCACTAGCTGGGGCTGAGCAATGCATTGTTCTCTTCTGTCCCCAGCTCTGAAAGAAGATTGTGAAAATCCAGACTCTGAAAAGCTCATCAGCAATAATTAATGGATTCAAGGAAAGGTAAGAGCCATCTTCACTTTCACTCTTTACTGAAAGCACACCCTGTCCTACCTTATTGAGGTATTTCTCAGGTTACCACAGCAGAGAAGTACCAGCAACAGAAATTCTGTTAAATTTGGCACCACACACCTATCAGGAGGTATGGGAGCTGTAAAACCTTGAAAAATCATCCTCTAATCTCACAAAAGGACACAGGAATTCTTTCTGTCCCTCATTTCAAGGTCAAGAACTGAGAGCATGAAATTCCTGGCAAGGATGGGAGTCAACTCCAAGTCTCCAAAGTAACTTAATTATAATTTGAATTAAGTAGGACTAAAAAATCACACAAAGCAAAAAATGCTAGCTAAATAAAGTCTACAGAAACAGATAAAGAAAAAGTAGGACTGGGTAAAAATTCCCCATGTTGGAAGTGGAAGAGCTCTGTGAGTATTTGGGTTTTAATAAAAGAAAGCTTTAATAGATATGTCTTTTTCCTGGAAAAAAAATTGTGTGGATAACATCACAGATAAATAGCCTCTAGCTCTGATAAATAGCCAGTCACAACATTACATTTGGCAAAGTCTCTGCAGAGAGCACATTACTTTATCACTGTTGTCATTTCTACAGAAATAGGTTTGTACCAGTGCTGTCATGGAGCAGCCTCATCTTCCCCAGGTTTTTGGGGTCAGAAGTGAAGATATGGTGCAGCTGTCCCAGCAAGGCTGGCCAGGCAAGTCAGGGAAGTGATGCAGTGGAAACACAAGGCTGTGGTGCAAGAGGGTGGGCACTTCTGAAGAGGCAAATTCACTTCAGAAGGGGCAAATATGAGCCAACAGGGAGGGAACAGCCAAGCAACTCAGAGCCAGACTGGTGACGTACTGAGAAGGGGCTCTGAAAAAGGAGACTCATGAGCAGGACAGACTGAAAAGGACAATAGATCACAGTGTTGGTGGGACTTAGGCCTCAATCATTTCAGCACAATGTTTAGAGCACTTGGAACATGTGAAACAGCCAATGCCTTTCCCTGTCTTACCCTGAGGCTGGAGAAGGTTTGAGGAACCTGAAACACCTCCACACCAATGAAATGGAAAAGGGTTTTCAAGAGGCTGCTATAACTCAATGCAAGTATTACCCAGCTAGCACTGAAAAGAATTCAGAAGAGTTAAGATTAGTTGGCTCACAGAGCAGCCTAAATCATCAATCTGTGGATTGTTCCCAAACAAAACTGAGACTGAAAAAAAATTTAGTTATGAGAAAAGAGTCCGAGATTCCTTTTGTAAGCCCAGTGGTTGATTAGAATTGCAGGCAGCAGGTTTGGTCATTGTTTGTTCATGTTTTGTCTGTAAATCTGAAAACTGTAATAACATTTCCTACTGCCAAAGACAATTCAGAAGCAGAGAAAAGATAGTCTGAATGGTCCATCCAATGACTTCCATTTCTGAAGCCCCTCATTCCTTATCTCTCATTTAATCAGTGAAGGTTATTAATGGAAACAACCCCAGGTTTTATTGGTCCTTAATGCCAGGGCTGCTTGTTCAAATTACACAAGAGGTGCCAGTATGCAACCCATCTCATTCAGCCAAGTTACAGTGAGATTTAACTTCCAGTGCTAGTAGCAAAGCTAAAAATTGTCTTTATCTTGAATACTTTGAGAGTTTCAAATAAGTTTTAAATAGTGAACATTACCTTAGGCTATGTCTTTATTTTCAAGTTATTTATCTTTTTAATTGCTCCAGAATTCAATCTTTAAACAGATTTCGATCGGGTTTGGATGACTTTATGCATTTGTCAGCCCAAGGTCAGAGTTTGGATGAGTGCTTTATTAGCTCAAGGGTTTTAACAAGTAGCATAGGAGCTGGAGATTCAATTAGCAGACAGGCCAAAGTCTTTTAATACTTAGGCTGTTTTTTGGGATCCAGTTGTGTTTTGGTTGCTGTGGAATGAAGTCTCTCATAGGAAAAAAAACACCTTAGGGCACTATGTCCACATTCTGGGATGTGCTGGCAGCATAAAAATTACACTGTGCCAGTGGTAGGCTTTTTCATTTTTACAGTGTTTTGCATGCAGGGGGATGGAACCAAGATAAATGGCTGCAGATGGCTGACACAGGACTTCAGAAAACAAACTGCATTTACCCAGCGCGTCGCACGTCTCCACTGCAGATGGTCCCTGGTCAGCAGGTCCTGCTGAAACCATTCAAAAGGATTGCTTGTAAAACTGGCTCTGAGATTAAAGCTGCTAAGGTCATTAGTGTAGCCCAATTCAAAAAACATCATCAGTCCCAGCTCATTTTCAAGGATTTGTGATCAGGGTGTCATCAGAGCTTTCACCTTCATCTTCCTTTGGGTTGGCTCTGTGTCCTAAAAGCTGATGGAGAATAACCTAACAAGGGCTATCTGTCACCACTGACACAGTGCACTCCTCAGAACACAAATGTAGACATGAAGATATTAGAGGGGACTATCACACACCCTTAGAGTCAAAATCCACAACAAGGAAATGCAGATTCTAATCCCACTTTTCTCCCATGAGGACAACTCACATCAGAAAGGGAACTGGAAAAGATTCAGGGAGACAGTAGGGAAAACCTCTGTCAGGAAGGATCACACAGACTCTTTAGGATTCCAGCTTCAAAAAGAGATGACAAGCAATTTATTCTAGGTGTCTATAAAATCACGAGTGATCTGGAGGGCTTGGAGAGAAATGGATTGTTCAATATCTCTTCCAATGTAAAAATGAGAGGCCATGAGACAAAGCCTGTGAAAGCTACGTTTGAACAAGCAAAAGGAGATTGTTCTTCAAGCAACAGAAAACAAACCTGTGGAACTCCACCAAAGGCATTCTGAACACAAAGAATTTACACAACTTCAGAGGGAGGCTGGGCCATGACTGGGAAGAGAGATCCAACCCAGAGATTCTGAATTTACCCACCTCCATCAGTGGCTCAAGATCTGCAGCCTGCCAGAGCATTTTCCCCAGCACGTAGCATATCACCTGACTCCAAATAGCTTTTGTTGCTCACAGTTAAATTGTTCTTAGTTAAATGGTACCTCTGTCTCTGACAGCCCAGAATGCCAGAGCCTGTGCTTATCAAGCACAGGGATCAAATGAAAATTTCTCTTCTCACTTTTGTCTCTTTTAGCAACCTCATTGCTTGTAATGTAAGAGGTCACACACTGATATAATTATGGACTTCAAAGGGGATTTCAGCAACTTTGAGCAGATTAGTAGTATTCAAGAATGAGAAGGAGGCTTAAGGAAAACAAAAATTGCCTGGGAGGTGAGTTAATTCTTCTCTGAAATTAGGAGTTCTTTGAAGGGTAGTTAGTAACAAGAAATGCCTCAGGACAGAAGTGCATAGGGGAAGAATGTTTATGTAACAACACAAGAATTTTAGGGAGAAGAAATTTCCTAGAGAGAAGTCCCAGGCAGTATTGCCTGTTTCTGATAAAATACTTTGTTTACAAGCTGGAAGATGATTCAGTAGCAGGGGGAAAACAACAGCAACAACAACAACAACAACAACAACAACAAAGAAGTAGAATTCTCTGCTAAACTTAAGATTTTTCCCTGTAGAACCAGAAGGCAGAAACTGTGGATCTTGTAATTCTGCACATACAGAGTCAAAGCCAACAATCACAGGGTAGTTCCATGTACAAGAGTTCATGACCAGGATGGTGCATAACCTGCTGCTGCTCATCACTGAGAGACTCCAGCCAGGTTACTCAAGGCTTCCTATGGTAAGATTTATAACAAGGGACACACTGAGCCTGGAGCAAAACAGCTCCTAGGTCAGGGCAGGATAACTTCCAGTCCATCAAAATGGCTTCACAAACTCTGAAAAACCTAAAGGAGGTGCAGAGAGGTACTGAATAACTCAAACTTAGGAATTCAAGAGGGTATTTTCTTTATAGAACTCAGGGAAAATGGCTTATTGTTCACATCTAGTAGCTGCAAGAGAAACACTGCACTGATGATCCAAAGGTGCCTTTTGCTCACAGAATTTCTCAGCAATGCAGAGGCAGAGAGGGGATGTTTAGTGTAGATTATGGAGGGTGGAAAAACGTACTTGCATTAAAAAGCCAGTAGGTTTTGGACAAGCACATCACATTCACCCCAGTTCATGCTCTGGAGGGCATGAAGGCCACTGACCTGCCTTTCAGAGCAACCTATGCCTGAAGTTTCAGAACAAAATAAATTATTTTTAATGTACATTATGCTAACAACACCATAAAAAAAAAAAGAAAAAAGCAATAGCAGAACAGACATGTTAGAGATATTTCTGCATTAGTAACTTTTTCCAAAGATCAGCAATCTCACTAAACAGTTCAGGTCTTGATATCCATCCACAGCATTTGCTTCTGTAACCTCCTATGACAGCAAGTTCCTGTGCTGAGTGAGAAAACATTTCTTTTTTGCTGCCCCCATATTCATTGCCATTGATTTCATTGATTGACCCTTTAAATCAGTCAGTGCAAAAATATAAAGGGCATCTGATGGGGTTCCAGAGTGACCTAACTGGACATTATACAGCCTCAGCTGCTGAAGTCTGAAGGAGAAGATATTCCCAATTCCAGACAGATATCGAGGGTGAACAGAGACAATCCCAGGTCCTTTGTTCAGACCTGTGTGACTCAGCACCACCTCATCAGCTCCTGTCCCACTGCACTCCTTTGGTATCAATAACTTCCAGGGGTGAGATGAATGAGAGTTGATCACCTGAATATTTGCCTTGATCCAGAGGCTGTTACACACTCCTGCTGAGAACCTGTGGGGAGGAAGTCCCAACGCTCCAAGGTCTCACCACACCCGCACTGAGGAGCTGGAGAATATCAAGTGAAGAGTGGCACTGCCATCAGAGTAGAGGTGTAGGGACAGCTGCTTTTTAAGCACAAGCACACGCTGCTCTATGGATTTTCACAGTTCCTCCAGCATATGGAGCATGTGCTGCTCTCTGCGAGCTGCGACTGCTGACAGGAGCTGATGTTTTCACAGGTTGCATTCTTCCTGGAACAAGGTCAAGACTTGAAGGGCTGCCAGGAAATAAGGACTGTCCTGTCTTTCATGCATAACTCTTAATGCTGTTCTTAAATATCATGTCATGCCTTACAACTCAAGAGAGCTTGTGACTGCATGTGCACAGGTGATTTCAGTGTGTGACAGGGCACACCCGGCCACGTGGGCAGTGAGCAGACACTGTGAGAGGTGAACACCATCAACACTTCATTGAAAACCCTCATTTTCTTCACAGGATCCTCCTTGTAATCAGATGAATGTTTCAGTCTCTTCAGACAGATGTACAACTGAATGCACACCCGAATTTGGCACGACTGTAGGTGTCTCACCTGGGAGATCATTACCTAACAGTGGAGAGATACAGGCTTCTCCAAAGAGTGATTCAAAACCTGACATTAAAAACAAGTTCAGGTTTCTCCACTGATTAGATAGGAACCAAAGAGGAACTGGCCTTCTAACCTAATCACTTACAGGCAATGTCAATAGACTCAGTGTTTCACAGTTTTATAGTAGTGATCTGTATTTGTTTATAAGAGTGATTTCCTGCACAGAAAAGAAACAGGAAGGTGTAGAACTGTTTGCATAACATCAGTTCAGAGATTGCAATGCATTTTCATTGGTTACATGCACTCACACAGTACTGTACAACAAAGTGAGGCCAAGAAAACAGGTTTTATCACCTTGTCAAGAGTTTGCAAGAAAATTCTCTGTGTCAGGGAAAAGTGCACACTTACAACTTATGTTGTAGCAACACTGAAGTCTGGAGACATGAAAGAAATAAATAGAAAGCAAGTTCAAGAATGGCTAGATGGCTTCTTTTATGTCATCTGTCTAGGTTGTCAAGGTTCTACAAAATCCCCATAGGAAAATTCCAGAAGAAAGAAAAGACACAGCTAGACAATCCTGATGCAGATGACAGAGTAGTTCAGTACTTCTGAAAGCAAAATTATCCATCACCTCCAGTTCCATACACCAAAGCCACAGACCCATAAATCTGTCTCTAGAATTACAATCTTGTGTATTTGAAACACTGGAAAACATATCCTGAACTTCAACAAAGGCTCTAGATAATAAAATACTAGAGAACTATTTGTGATGGTTAGTCACAGTCCTGGCAGTATCTCTCTCCCCATCTCTGCTTAGCTTATGATCACCTAAACAATGGCATGACCAAAACCTGCCAGAGTCACAATGCCAGGCAGATATTTCCATAAATACCTCAGCACACCAGTGCTGTTTTCATGGTTTAAAGGGACTTTAGAAGACCAAGGATTTGGTCCTGGCTGGCCAAAGTATATTTTATTTGCATTTAAATAGTAAAATCATTATTATTTTGCCATGTGCTTTGCATGTTTACAGCTTCTGGGTTTTTTTTTTACTTGCAACTTGAAGAGATAGCACATCCTGAATTTATTTTAAATGGTTTCCTAGTCAACCTCCTGAACCCACACTATCCAGTACCAAGGCTAAATTCTCCACTTCAGCACAAACAAGCCTCGAAATTCTCATTTCTGTCTGACTTATCTCCTATCTGTTTGAAAAACCTGACCAGATCCTTCTTTTTGGCTCAAAAATTCACACCAAGAGAAGTAACATCATCACAACCTGTCAACACTTAGAGGCTAAACAAAGAAAGAAACAGATCAAGAAAACAGATATGAAAAGCTTTGGTGCCCCTCTTCCCAAATTAATATTCCCAAAACGTGTTTGGAGAGACGGGGAAGGGCCCATTGTTTGAGCTATCACATCAGCCAATGTGATTATTTAACTAACTATCTCCATCCCCAGACATATCAAACGGAATGCAATGCCAGCTGAAAGTATTATGTAGCCCTCAGTGATGTGAAACATCTAAGCTCCAAGGCACACAGCTTGGCTGGAGACTCCAGCTGGCACTGGTAGTTTTATTGTACTGTGAAAAACATTAAAGTCCTCAGATGCCCTGCTGATCCTGGGATCTGAGAAACTTTCCCTTCGCTGCCTGACATGTGCTCACACTGCAATTAACACACTCCTCCCTCTCCTTTCCCTGGCTGCAGATGTGCACGCACACACTGGTGCACACACATTCCCAGTGTTATTCTGTCCAGGAACACTTGTGCTGGGAGTCTCTGTTCTGTTGTGTTTGGGAGGGGGAGCCAGGCTGTTCTCCAAGTGCTAAAAAATCTGGTACCTCAGCTTTCACTTGGAGGTGGCTGCAGCACATGTAGAGACCATTAAGGGCTGTGTTTTGCTTCCTAACTTTTCACACTTTTTCCCTCCCTTTATGACATGTTTATTGGCCTTGGAGGGCGAGGAGGGATAACAGAGGAAACCAAAGTGCTCCCATCAGCTCTGACTCAACTATTGTACACCCTGGCCTCATTTAAGGGCAGGTTGCACTCGGCATGGTGGCTTGGTGGTGTGAGCAACTGGAACCATTAATCCCTGTTCACATCTGATTTTCGGCAAAATCTAAGCCAGTGGGCCCAGGGTAGTTAAATGTGCAGCTTGGGCAATTTAAAAAAAAAAAGGTTACAGATGAATATTACTTGGTCTGAAAACAAACCTGCAAGGGGTTCTGGAGACTAGTGCCTTGAGGATTAGAGCTTATTTGTGGAGCTTTAACAGGAAACTGCTAATTATCACACCTGCACAACTTTCCTTGAATTAGACCCTGGGGATGCACTGCCTTGCCTATAGATGTTAGCCAAAGCCTCAGGCTCTTAATCCACAGCCACCACCTAAAGTGAGAACAGAACAGCCAGCCACAGGGCATTTGCAATCTTAGTTAAGAAAGGCTATTGCACCATTTAAACTGGATTTTTCCTACCAACACAAACTACTTGAGTCCTGAACACTCTTCCAAGGAGTTTTACCCTTTAGGCCTTTGTGAAATCAGAAGACTGATCCACTAAAATGGCTTCAACTCAGAGTGAATATGTTATGCACCACTACAAAATTGTTGGGAAAACAGATTGGAACTCTAGGAGTCAAAGCAAATAGTATAATGGATATGACTGCAAAATAAGGGAATTTTATACTGACTCTTTATTCCTGTTTAAAATGGGCATGTGTTTGTCAAGCCTTGCCTTGGTCCTTTTGCTGAGATGAATACTAATTTCCAGACTTTAGCAAATACAGTTTTAGAAGTATTTTCTAGAGCTGCTCTGCTCACACAGTCCACACTCTTCAGTGCACAGGGTTCACTTTGTAAAGACAAAAGCCAGGATTTTGTTCAAGAAAGTTTCAGTTGAGGGTTTAATCAGGCAGTGGTTTACCCAAGATGGACTTGCAGAACCAGGTGAGCCTGCATGTCCTGCAAAAATTAAGGTTCTAAAAACTGGATGAGCAGCCACATTCTGGGTGACACTTTGGGAACAATCTGCCATTACAGGCTTCTCTACACTGCCCACTGGCTTTGTGAGAAGGAAGCCAGTGCCAAACAGGCTGGTGTGTCTCCTCAGCATGATCAGCACCTTCTGAGCTAAGTTAATGCCTTAACCCTCCTCCTCCTCAGCAATTCCCACTCCTTTAGCCTGTGCATGGACCTGAGACACAGCAAGAGCCTGACACAGCTCGATGTTCCTTTTCCAGTGCTTCACTGAGTATGTCCACATGGAGCTTTGCACCCTGACAAGATACTGAAACACCACCACAAAGCATGTGCAGGACATGGCTGCATTGGGAACCCAGTCAACCCACAGCATCCAGGAAGTTTCCTTCACTGTTCTCCAGCAACTTCCCTCCTAAAGTGCAACACTCAGACAAAAGCTATCCTGATGGCTGGGACATTTTCTGGTTTAAAATCCACCTGGTCAGTGGCAAAGACCACTGACACTGCCCTCATCCTGGTAACTGTAGCAGCCACTCTTGAAGCCTCTCTCAAGGCAGGCTCCCATTTTATTGACAGAAAGATGCCCAGGGTAATAACTGATGCCTACATCTCACACAGCGTTCCTGAGCTGCAGACTGTGAGGTTGCCTCCAAAAATAACCTGTCAGTGCCATGCTCAGACAGCAAAGTCCAAGCCAGAGCCAAACCTCTCATCTCTCAAGGCCCTGACACTCCCATGTAACATCACAGTGTGCCTCGCTCTCTGACTTGTGGACTTGCTGCAAGTGTGCTCTGACCTTACTGAAAGAGCAATGTCCAAACAATGACAGAGCACCACAACATTTTTTCCTTCTTGGGGCAGCCACAGGGTTGACAACCAGGTGGCAGGACAAGGTTGAGCAATGCAATCACAGAAGAAAGCACTCATGGGCTTATTTCCTTCCCTCTACCAACGTTTTTCAAATGTCTCAGCTCCTTTTTGTCTCAAACTGCTTAAAACATGGGAGCGTTCCAAGTAATAATAAACTCCTTGTCTTTAATTTGTAACTCCTAAAATTGACAGAAGCCCAAAACACTTTTCTAAGCTTGAAAAGGTGGCAGAGACACATATTGTCTTCTCAGCACAAGAACTTGCGTGGCTGCGAGGAGAGAGAGCTGCCAATGCGCTTGCAGAAATAGCAGCAGTATTTTATTTATCCCTGCAAAGCTTGGCCAGTCTATTTGCATGAAGGAGCAGATTTACCATGAGGGAGGGAAGTGCTGCCTCCATCCCTTCAAACATTGCTCAGTGTAGAGCCCATCCCAGCCCTGGGCTGTGAGTCCTGCCCTGCCAGTGCCTGTCCAGCTCGTGGCCAACATCTCCTGCAGGAGCACTGGGAAGGGATTGTGAACCCTCCTGCTCAGTTGTACAGCCCAGAGCCCCTGACTCCTCTCCTCCCCAGCTTTCCTATTGCTAAACCTGGCAGCCAAACACCAGGCAATCCCACTGCACCCTCTTGTTCCTCCAAAGTGTGCAGTCAAGGGGCTGCTGCACATCTGTGCTGGCACAGAGGCAGGGGAAGCGAGGGGAAATGCAGACACCAAATCCTCCATCTGCAGCCCAAAGTAACAATGTTGGAGGGCAGGAAAGGGAGAGGGAATGTGGTGCACACAGCAACACAAGAAGTAGGTTTTGTGCCAGGCTCATCAGTGTGGCAGGGTAATAAGGTCAATGTGAAAACAACTGGAAGGCACATTCCCCAGTAAACATGTGCTGAGTGAAAACGGCCCGACCTTATGTTGTAGAATCCAAACCCATTGAGTCAATTGCCAGAAAACATGACATGACCTTTCAGATTCAGTGAGCATCAGTTCCAAGAGCAGGCTGCCGTGCTCTTTTCCATTTCACTGCTGCCCCCGGAGGGCCTCAAGTCACCTGAAATAATAGCTTGGGCTCAAAATCTGCACTCCTTTAATGAAAAAAAAAAATACACATGGCATCAAGTCTGACCCTGGTGGCAGATTTTTTATATGCTTAGCTCAATTTCTTTAAACTAAACAATTGTGCTTTGTTTTGCTTACTTTTTTTTTTAATCTTCCCAGAACTCAGGTTTTCCTACAGACAACCCATTTTTTGGCAATGGAGAAAACCTCTTGTTTTTGTGAATGAGGAAAATAATTAATAGCTAATGAGGTGCTCATTCCAACCCACAGCCTTCCCTGCCCAAACAAGTAAAGAAAAAACTGTTTCAGTTGGAACATATTCTCTTCACTTTCTAGCCTGAGAAACACATAAAGATGTATTTTCGCCCACAAACCTTCAGAATCTTATTTTAATCCTCAGAACTCAAGCTGCCCATGAGGCAAGCAAAGCTGTACAATGTTCCAAGCACCAGCAAGATGAGAGCTTGTGATATTAAGTGCAATCCAAACTGTACTTTCCCTCCCACTCAATTATTTTCGCTGCTAAATCCTGATTAAAATTTTTCTCCCCTTTTACTGTCTCCCTGACAGACTGATGGGGCTGAGATCTGAAATAAATTTGGCTTTTAGGTGAAATATTTATTTTGGGGGACAAACAAGAAGGGTTTTTTTAATACTATTCAGATTTTTCCTCTCCTCTGTCAAAAAAAAAGCAGAAAGGAAAGGCAGGGATCAGAACCGTCTGGAAATTGTATTTATTTTGACTTGAGCTGTGCCAACCTGCAGTATACAAATACTCAGTCAAAACTGCCTCCCATCTGTGTTTATTGTGGGGGAATAGCAACATCCAATGGCCAGTTCAATGCAGGTTAATTGCAGGCGTGTATTGAATTCCCTGGAGAGCCAAGTACACAGTTAGCTCCCCTGGTGTAATCTCTTTCTGTTCCATGAAGGAAATCAAAAAGAGAAAGAACAACAATGCCAACCCACAGAAGAGCTTGATGCCTCTCTGCACAGAGGGGGGGAATCTGCAGGGAACAATAAGAGTCTATTAAATTCTTTCACTGGCACTGGAAAAGTAAAATGAACATAAATTAATCAGCTACAAAAGATGGGACAAGTGTTGGTGTAACTCTATTGAAGTCAGTGGAGTTGTGGAAAGGATAAATTTAACTCAGGATCTTGCACTGTCTGCACGCTTGAAAGTGGCTTGTTGAAAAAACTGGGCATTCTTAGAAAAGAAAAAAGGAGTGGGAGAAGCTCCCTGTGAAATGCCATCCTTCAGTATCCCTGAACACTCACATTTCCACCATAGACATATTGACATTTACCATTTCATTTCCTTGCATTTATAAAGCCATTTAGCCAAGTTTTTCAAAGGCATTGACACATAGTGGGCCTCAAAGTTTTTAGCTTAAAAGACCCAGACTGACAACAGCTGCACTGAAAATTAGTGCCCTGCAGAGGTGCAGGTTGGGCAGGGCCAGGTGTGCATGGAAGAGGGAGAGGGGCAGCCTCTGGTCTATGTGAACCAGAGAAAACACACCAGATGTGGAAAAAGAGCAGGGAAAAGGGATCTGCAGCTTTGTTACAGTCACAGCCTGGGAAATCCACAGGAAAAAGGCACAAAAAGTTCAGGGTCCTAAGGTCAACCTTGGTCTCCTTCTCACAGCTGATGTTTTATTCTATGCACTGCATGTGGCCTAAGAAAAGCCATATAATGCTTAACAAAACAGAGGAAAAAAAAAAGAAAAATTGCTGTTTGTGATGTACCCAGAAGACAGAAACTCTGGGTGGTGCCAGAAGAGGAGCACAGTCCCCAAGGCCTGGCAGTGAATGTCCTTCTACGTGCACACTCCCAGCACCCACAACACGATGGGGATGAGGATCTCCCCCAGAGTACCAAACCAGGCCTGGAGCTTTAACACCAGGACCAGAAGTGCAGGGTGAAGAGAAAGGGAAGGAGGCACTCCAGGGACTGCAGTGTCACACACACTGGAGGAAAGGCAGTGCCTTGGCACACCTTCCCCACAGGCAGGTCCAGCCTGGAAGGCAGCAGCCTGCTTCCACACGGAGCAGGAGAGTCAGCCAGGCCAGAGCAGATGAGGACAGTGCATGAGAACAACACTCCAGGTGCAGAGTAAATTACTGTCACAGGGAGCCACATTATTTCCCTGACATCCCCATTTGCTCTGGGAGTGGGAATCCACTTTAGCCTTAAAATACCTCCCTCCCACCTCCCTAGTGAGCTCTGTGGCTGGCACAGTGACCTGACACCAGTGTGACCCCCCTGTCCCACTGAAGGGAAAGCTGCTCACCATCCACACTGCACCAGCTCCAGAGGGGCTTCATGAGGCAGTCAGTGCCTGCTGCCCCCAAACTCCTCGTGTGTGCTCAGAATTTCAGCCTCTGAACTGTCAGCCTTGGGGGCTTAATGCATTTTCTCCTTCCTTTCCACATTGCCAGTGGCGATGTCCTTCTCACAGACCCGAATTCTTAGGGGCATGTGCAGCTCTTCCTCCCTCTTCTCCCAGACGTCAAAGCTGCCATTAAATCCTCCTGCCCAATTTACAATGCTGAAGCCTTTCAGCCAAGGCTCAGTCATCTCACGCCTGTCTCACTGAAGCTTTCTCCCCTCCAGGCTTCTGCCCTCATCCCCTCCAGTCCATTTATCCAGAGTCACCTACCTTCTCTGCCATCCTCAGATCCTTCTGCTTCCCAGCCAATGTTCATCACATCAAAGCTTATTGTTTTCACATTCAGCACCTTGCACAACTTTTCTTTTGACTCTTTCCACTTCCCCCTCTTTTCCCTTTCATCCTGGCCCTCCTCAGCTCTCCCAGGAGACAATTTGTTCATCACTTTCTTCCAATCTCATGCCAGAGTTTCTTGTATATGCCAGAAATCTGATCAGGCTACAGTTCTCTACCAGGTCAGATCCTTATGTCTTTGAGTAAGTTTAGTTCTTTCTCACTTTGCAACATCAAAATAACCACTACCACCATGAAAAATAAAACTAATGCCATACTTTTCTGTTTACTTTAGTTACATCCCAGCCTCATGCTCACACTGGCTTCAGGTGACAAGCTGTTATTCTCAGGTTTCACACCTTTTGGGCCTAACAGGGTTATACAAGCATTACCATCTCCCTAAAATCTATTTCTTATATTTCACCTAAAACTATTCGAGCTCTCTGTTTCAAAGCAAAACCTTAAACCATTTTCCCATATTACAGTACTTAAAACAAAATATCTGTAAGCATGGTTTAATTGGATTCTTAAAAAGCAAAAGCTGATAAGACTTTGTTGATGTCCATGAAGGATAACTGGCTTTATTAAGGTGTGTTGAGCAACATCAGCTGGAAAGTTGGCCCCACAACCAAAGAGTTGAATAGATTTAACTCACTAATCCTGAGTTCAATTATAAAGGCACCACTGCAGCCCTGGGATTTCACATTGCCAAACCTCTTTCAGAAACTCAAGAGTAAGAACATGTTTCTCTTCACTCTGAATTCTCAGTTCAGAACAAGCCCTAGGCAGAGGCTCCACACGAGCTGTTGTTCAAACTGCTGAGCCAAGGAGCTCAGCTGAGCCTGTCAGCCTGGAGCTGACACCTATGGCCATGACCCACGCTGCCCTCATTTACCTCCTGAATTAAAATGGAGCATAGTGGCACATTTCCTGTCTTACTCTTTGGGTAGTCTCTCACACAAGGTTTCAGACTGCAGAGTTCATCATTAAACGCAGATTTTTCACCCCCAGGAAGTTCCAGAGGCCCAGAGAAAGATGCTACAAGCTTGAGTTCCTACAGTGGATTCAATTACAGTATGCAAGGGACATTTAAACAAGCTTCCCTGGGATAAATGAGAGAAAAGAGCCAGCACACTCAGCATGAGGAAAATAAAAAGCAATCTTCAGCTGGTGCCAGCCATGCATATTTTGAAAACCATCCCCTTCAGCCATTACCAACAAAAAGTCAGCAAAAACTTATTTTAGAATCTGAAAAGACAGAAATTTAAAGCATTTGGCGGCACAATCTGTTACTTAGGGACAAGCTCATTAAAAATGCAGCACTATTTACAGAAGGCAAAATGCAGACATGCACTTTTGCATGTAAAGCAAGCACTTATGGAGTGATAGGAACACCTTTCCTCCTGATTGCAATGGGAAGGAGAGCTGGTTAATTGTTCTGATGGATGGCCCTCTGAAAGAAGGTAATAATTGGAGAAGTCAGTCCCAAACCTCACACAAACCCACAAGGCCAATGAGCAAGAGATTGGATTCAACAAGAAAAGAGCTACAGGGAGTGGAGAGAAGCTTAGGAGGAGCTATGGAATGAGCCCTGTCTGCAGGCACACGGAGGAAGAGCAAGGGTGAGCTCAGTCATCAGGGAGCAGACCTGAGCAGCACAATTCCATGGCTTTGGGAGGAGATAAACTTGAGAAGGGAGGAGAGGAACCAGGAAACTGAGCTGCAAAGGTAAATGCCAAAAAATGCAGAAATAGGAGCAGGGGAAACCAGAAATCAAGAGAAGTGACATGGTGGGAAGATGAGACTGGGGGAAGAACTCTGATTGTCACCCCAGCTCAGAGGGGAAGGAGAGGGGAAGGACCCAGAGTGGAGGAGGTTTGTTATTCTCCTTTTTCCACTGAGAGACTCCTTTTCCCTGGCCAGCAGCTGCAGATTGCAGGTAAAGCTTGTGGGAAAACCTCACCTGCTTGAGCCAGAGACTGATCTCACCATGGACTTAAACTGCCATGAATCTCTGGCTTAAATCAAGCAGTTACTCCTCATCCTGACTGATCAGGAGCAAGCCCTCAGGAGCAAAAGGTGCTATAAGACAATGAAGCATTTTTTTAAAACACAAAGACCTTGAGCTTAAACAAACACTTCAAGCTCACAGCTACAAATTCCCTTGCTTTGTGAAGCCATCAGCCATTCCTATGATATATTCTTGATATATTCCTCAAGACAACATATTAAACATATTGTGTAGGCTCTCCAAAACATCTGAAAGTAAACACAATAACCACTGACATCACCATTACCAGGCTGATGTGCTCTGAACCTCTCTAGATCTTTTATATGGTCATTTTAATCTCTGGTCTTCAGAGCCCGTGGGATCCGTGGCTCCCTTGGAAATACATCTATGTAATTTAACTTAAAAAAACAAAAATAACAAAAACAAAGAAAGTAAGAGAGCTGTCAAAAGGCTTAAACCCAAGAGTTCCTGTCCAAGAAGAAAAAAGGGGCAGATTGGCAAGTTGAAAAGGGTTAAAACTTCGAGAGACTTGCAAAATGAGTAGACCAGCCTGCTACAACTCCATGGCAACCGTGTATTTCCACATATGGAAAAGAAGGAACAGTGGAAGACAGCTTCCCAGTCAAACAATATCTTTTCCTGGTCAAAGATTTTATTGTGGCACAGCTCCACAACCCCACATGATTCAAAAGACTGAACACCCTTCCAAACTACTCTGCCTTCACCAAAAAATCTCCAGAAAAAGGAGATTTTCAGCCCCAAGACCTAACTCACTTGGCTGCTTAACACTGTTCCAAGCCTCCAAACTGGCAGACAGAGAAGCATCTTCTCTATTGGATAACTGGATAAGATCAATTGATTCAAAATAGCCTGATAACAAAGCAGAGGTTTATAAAGCAGCCAATCCCTTCCAGATTGTTTTGCTACTTTAAATTTTCCCACTCTGGGAAATATGAGGGAACATTAGGGGAAAATTTATAGAGGGAGCAGAAATATGTTCCCTCTATACCAACATTTGATGCAATAAATAATTAGAACAAATATTTTAAAAGACAATATAAAAAGCCCTTATTTCTGTGGTTTTGGTTTGTGTCTTACCCTCCACTTCCTATTCTGCACCCCTTATATAAAAAATAAAAAGAAAATAAAGAAAATAGATTTTTTTTTTTTTTAACACAGACTGCATGGAAAATGAATGAAAAGGAAATAAAGGAATCAGTATTCCTGGTGAGTAATTTGGCTAGAGGAAAAAGACAGATACAGATCAGATTCTTTTGATATGTTAAAAGCATCCCAAAATGCCTACGCTTTGGATGCTTTTACACAAATTATCTTTCATCATAAAAGTACAAAATACATATAATGGACAGCTCATCTCTCTCCAATGAATATGTAGCCACTAGCTGATAAGATAATAGACTAAACACTGACCTGTCACAGGCTTGATGATCATAAAAGTAGAGTTTAAAAAGTTGGTTCTCACGTCTCAGGCGTTTAATGGGCAGGCACCAAGATCTGCTTCCAATCTTCAAACTCTTTTCATACTGTTCTGCCTCAATAAGCACAGGCATAACCCTCAGACTGGTTTTATTTGAAAAAAGACACTGTTTGTACAAATAATTCTCCTACAACCTCAGTTTCCCAGAACTCCTTCCCAGTTAACCTTAGAATGACTTCAGTGTCACACAGTTGCTCTGAAACAGATTAAAAATCTCTTTATTGAGAGCAGCAGCTCAATTTGGTTTATGTTCTGATCTCAAGAGGCAGCTGAGGCATCAGCTGATGGATAGGCTCCTAATAAACAATAATTATTATTTTTGCAATGTGCAAAGCAGCTGAACAGTTGAGAACAGAGCCTCAGAACTGGAAGCTCTTTACTGGTGGCCTTCTCCATCTCCCCCTGGCACCCAGATCCCCTCTCCACTGTGCCACAGTGCCCATGAGTGCCAAACTGTTTTTTCCTACATCTCCTTCCCCTGCCACTTTTTCCAAGGCAGCACAGAAAATGTATTTTCAACCCAAATAATTAACCTAACACACACCTTTGTTCCTTTACATGCACTGCACATATCTGATCCTTTTCCCTCCTACCCTGCAAAGAGCCTGTATCTGACAGCCTTCCTTCCCTTTTCTCAGTATTTCCCTTTGGAATCTCACAGGGCTCACCTGTGGATAGAAAATCTTCTTTCCCCAATACAGCAGTTGAATTCATTTGAACTGGGCAGGACACACCAGATATTTTTTTTATGTGTCCTACAAGGTGCCCCATTAATATCTCCTAGTTATTGGTAAATACTGCATTTCAAATGAGCAGCCAGCCTTAAAACACACAGACCATGGTGCTCAGACCTCAGAACTGATGGGCCTGGGTTCTTACAACAGTCCTACAACAATTCCACTATGAGATCTCTGGAAAGTCACTGACCCTCACTACCTTTGTCTTAAACCTGACAAACAGGAAGATTAGCTGAAAAAAATGATAACTTATTAAGGCAGTTCTAGCAGCAGCCTCATACAGGTACCAGCATGTCTTCCAATTCAATTTACAGAAGTTCAGCTGTTCAAAGGAATTTAGGTGCTTATTTTCACTATAGAAGCTGAAAGTACAGGAAAATAAGTACACTTGGACACATCCTAGGGCAACAGACCTGCATCTCTCAAGGCTTCTCTTTTCCTCCCCAGCTCACATCAATACTGCTTGTGTAGCACCTAACACTCATTTAAACCAATATTTATTGATTGATTTAGGCACTTTTACAGTCACAGAAGAGCTTACAATTCTCCTTTAGTGTTATGTAGACACAGCCACAGAACTCAAAGCAACAGCTTTTAGATGACAAAAATGCAAATGCTGAAAGCATTCAGGGCAAAGGCACACAGGCATTACAGGTGTAAAGTGGTGAGTTCCTCCCTGAGGAACAGGTTCATCTATATGGCAGGTAGCTCACTTTTGTTTATCCTGAATGTAGATGTTCTTATTCTCCCTCACTTAGAGCAGGCCCTGGGCATCAACTGCTTTCATTCTGCAAAGACACTTGAGCACTTGTGCTTTTTCCCTTTAGGAGGTTGTGATGAGAAAAGGGGTTGCCTTTATATTTTTCTATTTATTATACTCAGGAGTTATCACAGTGTAACTCCAAATCTATCCCATTTGGGTTAAGAAAAACAGCATGTGATTCATTTAGGCAGTGTTAGGGACAAGCACTCTGGGAGCGCAAAACCAATGCTTTAATTGTTTTGTGGCAAGTAATCAGAAAGCCCAATATGCCTGAAATCACCTTTTAGCAGTCTTAAGAACCTGGTCAAGCTCAGGCTGACTGGGAGCCAGGTGAGAGCTTAGACCATCACACCACTGGCTTGTTAAGACACTTTCACAAAGGCTTTTTGATTTCACTTGCACCAGCAGCCTCACGCTGAAAGGTTACACTCACAATCAAAGAGAATCTATGAGCTCAATGCACCATGAGCCATTTCTTAGTCACAGAAGGAAAAAGACAAAGATTTTCCCCCAGAAGCAGTGGGGTATCATTCAGCATAGAATTGGAACCTGAATACAGCATTAATAAGAGTATCAGATACATTGATCTATAGTTGGGGGCTTTGTGGAGCTCTGTGAAGCCCAAACCCAAGAGGAATGAAAAGGCAGACAAAGGGAAGAAGCTGTGGTCTTTCTGCAGCTGAATATACAGAGGTATATTCACCCTTGGGAACCAGTTTTTTGGAAGAACAGAGGATTTGCTCAATGTTGTGCCAGAAATTAGTGCTGAGGCAGGAGCTAGCTCTGTATTTCCAGGACTGTACCTGGTATTTCTTGCTCCTATCACACTGCCCTGGCAGGGGCCACTTCCCTGCTGTTCCCCATTTCAGGGGCATGATTCCAGCAAACCAATCTCTCTGCTTTAACTCAGCCTCTACAGATGAATTAATGCAACCCACAGATTTCTACAATTGGAAATTACAAGAGGAAAATCCAGCCTAGAAATGTAGCACACCCTTCTTTATAATGGTGCTAGGCAGGCTGGACAGCCCCACCAGTGACCGTTAATCTTAAAGTGGTTTAAAAGGATGGAGGTAGGCACTCTGGAATTCACTCCCTCCGTTTTTCTGCCAGACCATCAATTGCTTCCTGTAAGCACTGAACTGCTAATCACTCCCATTCACCCGTGTGGGCAGGGATGGGGATGTGGAGCCTGTGAGTTTTGTCACAGGGTTAATTATGGTGGCTTATGCATTATTGTACTGTCATGACAGTGGGCTGACACTTTATGCTTCAGACTGCACCATTTAACTATTGCCAAAAATCCAACATCCAAATTATAACACAGCCCTGTAAAGAGAGGGAATTAAGCAATGGGATACATGGAATACCAGCAATGCCCACAAAGGGATAAATAAAAGCCTAAGAGGGCACAATCTTCCAGGGAGGCTTGAAACTCACACTAAGCAGCAAGCCACAGTGGTTACTCAGAGAAAGACCAGAGAAACACATCAGGCCTAGAGTGATGCTTCTTCCACCTTCCAGCTTCTGGCAATCTGCCAGATGGGGATTTCCTGAGCCAGAGGTTGCATCTGCATCAGCATGTTTAATAGCCCCTGCTGGACTTATTTTCCATGAATTTGTCTAATTGCTTCTTGAATCTATATCTGTCAGCAATAAGTTCCACAACTGAATTATGCACTGTGTGAAAAAGCAGTTCTGTCTGTTCTGGTCTAAAGTAGCTACCTTAAAATTCCCTTCATTGCCCCTTTAGTCTTGCATTATAACAGGGGATAGTAATTCCCAGTTCATTTTTCCCATGCCATTTATGGCTTTACAGACACCTGTATTACCTGTCTCTCTTCCAAACCTAACTGCCCTATTTTATTTAATCTCTTCCAGGAAATCCATTTTAGAACTTTACACATCCTTGTTGCCCACCTCTGTATCTTCTCTTTTCTATCACATCCTTTTTGAGAGAGGATAATCAGGACTGTGTGTTTGCTCAGGACATGGTGGATAATGACTTTACAAGTCTCATAAGGCCATTCTTTATTTTGTTGGCCACATACCTGCAGGATTAATCCTAGAACTGCATTCTACAAATGATGGGTAGGTACAAATGACAGAGACCATGCAGGCAATAGTAAACATTCCTGTTTTAGTAAAGTGCTAAAGTGCTCAGCAATTCGTGGGAAAAATCCATTATGAGCAATTAATAATTGCTCTAAAACTCCATTTCTGACTCAGGAAATCCTGAACCCCTACTAACTTCTGCTGGGGGAATGCACCAGGGATTAATGCAGAGTTTTATCCTCCTCAGAAGCTCTGCAGTTGGCCACTGTTGCCAACAGATAAAGGAACAGATACACATTTGGTTCCATTTACCATGACATCTGTCTATATATTACAATTTCCCCCACCTTGATTGCAGTTGCATCCCAAAGGGCAAACCCAGGCATGGGGGCAGCTGCTCTCTGAGCACATTTCATTCCAACCAGGCACGAAAACATCCAGGCTTTCGTGTACTGTGGCTAAATGCATTTCTTGTTTGCTATGGAATTGCACTTATTACACCCAAATGTCCTCAACCATGCCTTTCATACCCAGCATTGTCTGTCCCTCCCTACTCCTTATCTCCAGCACCCACAGGCTCTGTATCTGTACTTTGGAGAGTGCTTGCAAACAGAACCTGAATTAATTTTTAGAACAGATTAGCTGAAATGCATTGAATATCTGTGTGGACATACTCATTCAGAATTAAAGTAGGTCTAATTCAATTTAACTTACTCCACTTCCAAAGTGAATTAAGTAAATGTAATTGAAGCTACTTAAATTCTGATTAAGAGTCTTGACATCTGCTGCAAGTGAAGCTATGTTATCCACAGGGAGTTAATTCACCACCAGAAGTGTGGAAACACAACCAACTGCATAGCAGGAAAGCTTGAGAGAAAGGAAATCGTTAGTTCCCTGAATTGCAATAATCACCACAGTGTACTTATGCTAAATGCGTATTTAATTTGGGAGGCAACATTCCTGCATGACAAAAGAGGGAAATAGACTTACCTGCTATAGATTTTTTTGGTATTTTTTAAATTTTTGTAACAGAATTGTAATTGTGTCAGAATCCCAGAGAAGTTGGTTAAGGAAAAAAGAGATGAAGTCGCATCACAAGAAGTGCAACTGCAATCAAATCTGCTTTGCTAACTCACTGTTGTGCTAGCATCCATCTTCATGTGGGGCAGTAGAAAATGGCTTAGAAAATGACCTCAGTTTGTAGGATACATCACAGAAAACCCCTGTGTGCCCTGCTGGGCTTGGCTTCTCCCTGTCAATTTGCTGCTTAGTGTGCTTGTTTTCACCTGATGGCAGAATCACAGAACCTCAGCCTCTTGCTGCCTTGATGCTGTACCTGTTTCAGGCTGTGTCTTGGATAACTCTGCTGCTATTGACAGTGAGAGAGAGGCCTGTGGGTGTCCTGTCTCTTCTAATCTGCTTTGTCCATAAATCAGGAGTTCTGTTATTTGAAAAAAAAAAAAAAAAGCTTATTACACTTTGTGCAAAATTCAGTTCATCCCATGCCATTATTATGAAACTTTTTGTGTGCAGCAGCAGTTATTTACAACAGAACTTGAATCTAAAAAGCAGTTTTCCAGCTTATTCTTCACTTCTCTGCTGACAAGCACAGCAAAAATAGAGTTGCTGGGGTTATTGGCCCAACTTGGGTTTAGGAAGATTAGGAAGTGACTGAATAAAGAGAGCAGCTCTGGAGCAGCAAAACATAGCTTGAGACCAAACAAGGCAGTAGTGACCAAGGGAATAGGTACCTTCTAGACTTACACAAGCCTAGCAGCTGTCCCCATGCTCTCTCCATGTTTTTCCAGGTATCTGAAGTCCTTGTGGTCCAAGGTTTTTGTTGTCCAAGCCACAAGTTGTGCTGGTCTATATTCAGACTGGAGGGACACAGGTGATTTTAGTGAGAAATGAAAAATAAAGGTGTGACCCTTCCCATGAGGATAATCTAAACACCTTTTCTGGACCAGCCTCAAACCCAGTAATGAAGAACTAAAGTTCTCTTTCTGCTATAAATATATGTGTATTTTTCCTAACTTTATCTTCTAAAAGTTTACAAGGTTTTACACTTGTTCCTTCCTGGACACCTCATCCCAACAGCTGCACTGAGAGTGGAAATTTCTCCAGAATCTCTAATATTAACACTGTACACTCTGAGAATGTGGGCTTTGACCAAGAAATTTGCCTCCTTTCCCTTCATTCTGTTGGATTTCAGTCAGATAGAATTTTACTGTAGAATCAAGGTTAATTTTATGGATTTTTAAAGAAATTTCCAATAGAAATCTGAAGTCTCCTGGTCTCTACCAGCTCTCCTTGTCTACCCCATAGAAGGAGTGCCCAGGATATGCCTCTGCCTGGATACTACTCTCCTCCGCAAATCCCCCACACAGTTCAGATAATTTCCAGGTTGTACTGGAACCTTCAAACATGTTAACTTGTTTTAATTACCTTTCACTAACAATTGGAATAGTTTTTCTGTTTTAAAAAATACTGCTTGAAATAGAAACACAAAAAGATTTTCCTACAGTGGTGAGGGAAAAAAATTCATGCGCGAAACCAAAATGTTTTGTTCTGAAAATTCCCTTAACAAAGTCCATATTAACACCAAGTGAGAAGAGGGAAAAGGTGCTATAAAATATTTCTGAGAGATTTATTCCTCTAAGAAAATGTTTATTGACAAAGACAGGGGAGAAGAAAAACCAAGCAGAAAAAAACCACACAAAGAAACCCCAAAGCCCAGAAAGAAGTGGGGGAGAGTATTTGAAGGCCATAAGTGATACAAGACCTTCCTACCTCATCTCCAGATCATTTCAGAGCAAGGCTAATAATACAATTTTAATGACACTCGTGTAGGAATCAGTTTTTCTACCTGGAATTTCTTGCCTGACAAAATGATCAAGGCCTCGGCCTCAGGTAATTCATAGAGGAATAATATGTGAGAAAAATATAATTTTAATGTCTTCTACCAAAAACGATGACCAGCTCTGCCCTCTATACCGGCGTTATTAGTTCACTGCTTTCAGATAATGGGGAAGTAGCTTTGCTGTGTGGTCGTAAATGAAGTAGAGTGGAGGAGTTTAGTTCAAAAGTGACAGAAAAAAGAATTCCAAGAACTCTACTGAGAAGCCTACTGGAAAAGTGGGGCTGAAGATCTAAATGCAGGAGGTGGATGATTCAGTAATGAATGGAAGGCTCATTTTGACAGCTTGGGCTGCCATCCAAGCTAATTTGTTTCCAAGCCTTCAGTTTGCCAACTGAAGTGGCTGAGGAATAATAGGCCCCCAAAAATATTTCTAAGGAAACACAATGCCCATTATCACTGAAGGAAAAAGAAACTGCACATTTCAAAGAGAAAAAAGAAATTTGAGATCTGCCAACTTTGGCCAGTTCCAAATGACACAGGAAGGAGTAGTTATAATGTACTGAAAGGAAAGAAGTAGAGTATTGTTAAATAAAATAAATTCAAAGTAAAAGTTGTCATAAAAAATAGACACAATAAATAGCAGGATGTTTCTTTCATGGAGAGATGATTTTATGGCTGAGCCCATGCAAGCAGCCTATGATAAAGAAAGAAGCATAGGAAAAAATTAAAAAGAAATTGGTAAAGAGAAGTAATATATAATAACAGGAAAAATAATGAACCAGGATCTTTATGTTTGACCCAACTGACCAGTAAGGCCATGTGCCACAGCTCAGGGTGTGTTGGTTTGACTCCTCCAGCCAGGAAATGGAAAAAGCCACATTCTGTCCATGGATCAGGCAGATGCAGAGACCAGACCTGCTGAAAGGAGCTGCTGTCCCTGCAGTACAGGTCAAACACAGCCACTGCCACTCTCTGCATTCATATCCTCTTTCTTCATGTTTACCAAGATGACAGCTCCCCTAGAAAACAGAAGAGAGAGTTTTGGTAAATATCATCAAAAAATTGAAAGAGTTTTGTAGATTAGAAGAACCAAATGATCCTCACTAGAAAAAGGAGTTAAGTTAATGTGCAGGTAAGCAGAATGTGAGATTTTTAAGTGTTGAGAAACTATTGCATGGCTACAAGAAATACCTATAGAGGTTGTATACTCTTTTTCAACACAGACTTTTATGAAGAGGCTAGATGTGGCTGGGTGTATATAAAAGGTGGGGGAGGTTGTTTTGTTTTATGCAAACACATTTAAAATGTTATTATTTGTGAAATTATTTCCTTATCTTTTTTTTTTGTACCTAAGGAGAAAAAAAATTTCCAGTTCTCTGTTCAAAACCCTGTTCAACAAAATACTGAAGTTACCTGTTAGCCTTCAGCTTAGATTTTCCTAACATCCAGCAGCTGCCAAGCTCACCTTTCTCACAGGCTACACACTGGAGGCTACAAACAGCCTCTCTTTTTGGCAGCACTGTGCACTAAAGCAAAGCAACATTTTACTGAGAGACTTGCCACCCTTTTGAACCACACCACCCCCGTGCTGCCCCAGCAGCACATGCCTGCAGACACAGCCTCCTCAGCCTCCCAAACATCCTCCTGATTTGAAACCTTTTATTTTTCACCTGCATTTTTAAAAGAACAAAGAAAGAATGAAACTACCGTCATTTTCTTGCAGTAAGATTTCTAACTCTCAAGGGGTTTTGGATGCACGTTTCATGGTTGATGGTATTGAAGACCCTTCCTAATAGATTTATACAAGTGTTCACTACCTGCATTCCCCCTGAGAAGGGAATCAAGCACTGAAGGTTATTTTTTTCTATTTCTACTACAATTGTACTACAAAGCTACTTAATTAAATGGGCACTCAAAGCTCATGTGCTCCCTCAGGGTAGATCTAAATAGCAATGAGAAGGTGTGACTGCAACTTCAGTGGGTGTATCAGGCCCAGCTTCCACCCCAGCAGTATCAGTAGCCACAAAGCTACACCTGAGCAGGCTCCTCTGCAGACTGATCACTGCACACATTGACACAGCTCTGTCACATCTGTGGTTTTACAGAAGCTGTCTAAAAATAGCTATGGCAGCATCAGGGCCAGCACTGGACTCATGAAATATTTGAAAAGATAAGACATGCAGTCCCTTCTCCTTCCAACCACACAGTGAATTTCTACCTAAATTAATTTCAGAGCCTTTGTAAGTGTACCTATTGCTTATCCCTAAAGCCAACAGTGTTTCCATGTGCTCATTTCCAGCAAAGATACACTTTTAATAAGTATGCACAGCCATACCTTGCATTCTTTTCATGTCAGTTGTTTTCATGGGTGGTCACCTCTTCTCAGAAGAGCCCAAGGACTTAATACTTTGCAAATTGATTCTTCCTCATGAGAGGGCACTGGCTGGATGCCACTGAAACAGAAATAACCATGATTCCAGAGGTAAGATTTGTTTGTGTTTGTTCAACAAGCTGCATCTTCACAACATTCTGATGCTGGAAATCCAAGTATTTTAAGAAATTAACCTTTCAACAGAATTCTGACAAAGGAGGATGTTTTGCTGATAAATGAACAGTATCTTGCCACACTTAAAAAGATTAGTATTTGTGAATTTTGACATAATTACTGATTTCCTCAACAGATTTAAAGTCTAAGTTTATCTTCATGTTAATCCAATTTCATGCCTAGAACAGAGCAAGCACAACAGAATGTCTTTCGTAACCTTCTGATATCATTAATTATTGCTACATTGGGAGTTACAGCATGGAACAAACAGGTTTTTAAATGGAAATCATTTGTCTCTCAGCAGGGAGACTCAACAGTTTTATTTCCTTCAACACCAAGCTGCATTCAAGTAATCTTGTTTCATGGTGATCCTCCCTCAACAACCTGCAAGTCAATGGTGAAATCCCATCTATTTTGTTCCTGGATTGGTCAGATATGCTCCCCATAAGGGGAGGTGTCTATTTCCTCTCCTAATTGTGGAGGAAGGGTTTTCTGTATGTTAAGGCCATGCTTTCCCAAAGCTGTGGGCATTTGGTCAGGTTTCCTGGTGATTTTCCACAAAAGGAAATCCCCTAACTCATTAAAAAAAAAAATAGATTAATTGACCGGTTCAGTAACAAGCTGCCCCAGGACCCAATAAACTTTACAAAGGGTACATTCCAATTATGACTGGGCTCAGCATGAACCTGATAAGTAAGCCAGCAGAATCATTCTCCAGCATTAAGAATATTTTTTTTTCTTTTCCTCCATTAATTTAACTCTTTATTGGCACTTGTGGATTGACTAACTTCTAATTTTCCCTTTCCCTGTGAATGTTAACCCTGCTGATGAACTCCCAGCAATGTGATCTGCCAGGGTCAATAAACCAACCCCTGGTCTCCAGTCACTTTCCTGGCACTGTTGTGGCCTTGTAAGAAGGGTCAGTTAAAGCACTGCCTTCTCCCACACTGTGCCTGGTGTTATAAAATGAATCCAGCTCCCTGACCAGGACAGGGTAGAGGGAAAGTCATTTTCTCACAGCAGAAACATCTACTGCAGAAATTGGAAGCACCTGCTAGCAGAGCACAGCTACAAGCCTGGCTTCACTGTGTGAGAGAGGTGGGAGGGTACAGGGTCTTCTGGTAACAATCATAACTGCAGCAGCAGGAGAAGGAGATGCAAGGCAAATATCAAATTAGGGAGATAAAAAAAGAAATGGTTACTAGCTACAAAAAATTCATTATTTTATATTGTCATGTGATAGCCCATCATGGCATTAGACAACACAGACACACAAGAAAGGGCACCTAAAACTTGAGTATGTCCAGCCCTTTAGTGCCCAGCCCTGTCCTAAGGCACTGTCTAGAAAAGCCTGGTCCTGGTAACACTCACCTGCCAGATGACAGTAAGCCTGGTTAGCCAGAAAGAAGAGCTCCTAATTTTAGATCTTTGGAGGGTTCCCCACACAAGGCACCAAGCTGTGTGTGGATACAGAAGTCCACACACATCAACTCCACCTCCTCTCTGCCTGTGAGGAGCATTGTGGGGGCTCAGGCTGGGCACAGGGCTGTCCTTGGGTACCAAAGACATCATTTGATCACTCTGGCAGCATCTGGATGTGGTTCAAAGAATCATTAGGCACCTCCTCCAGAGACAGGCTGCAAGGATCAGGTGGACATGCCCCATGAACTGCATTTTCTCTCCTGAACCCTCAGCCTGATTTGGGTGCAAGACAGCCTTTACTCACAGAGGCTTCTCTAGGAAATATTCAATGATTAGCTCACAACTCATGTAAAGCAAACTTACACACCTGCCTGGTAACTACTGCTACTTTTAACACATAAAAATGCACAGAAATTTGTACAGAAGACATTTAAACTGTTTGGACCTGCATCTACTTCTGCTCAGATTTTGAATATAATTTTCATACATTTATTATGCCTAGCCTGCACTGTGTTTCTTAGAGGAACAAGAATAACTAATTATTGTTGTCAATCAAAGTTGCTCTGAAGTGCTCAGCTTTTACTGTTTCAATAACTCATTTTAACCGGTGGCAAATGTCTCCAACAAGCACTAGAGCCTAATTTGCAGTCTGGTTCCCTTGTCATTTTCTGAGTCATCTTGGTGGAATGCTGTGAGGCAAGAGATTAGTTTTAGGACTTTTTTTCATCTTCCTTTTCTTTACATCTGAGGGCTGTTAAGAAGTTTGGTTTCAATAGCTCAGACATATCCAAGGCATACTACAGGTACCGAAGGTGCAATGAAATACAAAGTTTATTCTACCTCAGTACAAAGAAAATACCTGATAAACTGTTCCAAAGTCAGCCTTAGCACATGCAGGTGCAGATGTTATTGGTTTCACTGAAATTACAGTGCTTACAACTGATGCTGGATTTAGCTCCTTACAAGAAAACTCCTCAGCATCACATAGAGATCAACTGTGATTGCACAGCCATTGGTGTAAATCTGGAGTAATTCTACCAATGATACACAAACCTCGAGGCAAACATCAAAATAGCTAAGATGACAAAAGTAAACATGATACAGCGCTGATGGAGTAATAGGTAACTGACAGTTTCCTCCTCAGATCCTTATCAGGTGTCACTGAGAGGTGCTAATATAATTAGGGATGAGATATGGATTAATAGGAAGACAATATCATAACCTCCCTCTTACAATAAAATGGTTCATAGACTATACTTACCCACAAACTGCACCATTCTTCTGGTAGCATGACATTTGCTAAAGCAAAAGCCTGTTGATAATTCTCTGTAGTCCTATATAGCATTCAGCCATGGCTGCTCTTCAAAAGGCCATATTTATCCCCTGGGAAATACAGCTGTATTAATATGACATTTTGTCACAAATTAATCTTAAACAGGGTAATATTTTTGACACTGAGTTGAAACTGGAACTAAAGGCGGTTCAGGTGGTTAAAGCAGCAATATCCTGTCGCAGACTTATATTCCCTGAGACAATACTGTTATGGTGTAAGTACCAATGTACTGGGATGTACTAAGGGGGAGAACTGTGCAAGTCTTCATTTTAACAACATACAGGATCATTGGCCTTCTACTCTTTATTACAGCTGGCAGTAATGCCCACTAATCCCAAGGACCAGAGCCTGTGGTGCCAGGTGCAGTACAGAATAACAAACCTTGTGCTCAGAAAAAGCCGCCAAGACAGATAATTAGCACCTCATCTCCCATCAGGATGGGCTGCACTGTTAGAAGCAGACAGACAATTTTTAAAAGATTCTTTTTTTAAAAAAAAAAGCCTGATTTCTCATTAAAGCAAGTAAAAGTGGCCTGGTCTGGTTTTTAATTGAAGTCCCATGGCACAAGTCAGTTGTGACGAAAGGGATTCTCTGTGATGTGCTCTCTTTCCTGCTGTGGAAGTTCCCAGGCTTTGTACAGTTCGTCAATGCCAGGCTAATTAGCACAATGTAATCTTGCCACTTACACCCACTTCCCAACTCATTTGCACACAGCTCCCACTATTACAGAAATCAGGGTAAATTCATACTACAGATTTCCAGAGGAGATGACCCTATTATACAAAGGATGCTGGAAACCTCTTTTTATTCCATTCCCCCAAACTCCATGGTGCTCATGGTCACTGAAGATGGTTAGTGACTTGGTGCACCCAAAACTACCTTATGGGCACTTCAGGGAACATCTCAGCTGTTCTTCACCAATTGCATGTCATTTGCCTTTAATGGGATCATTTTCATTAAGACTAATGTCTCCTCCCTGGCTGTTTAACTTAATTCCCACCTCAAGCTGAAGGCTGCAGCCACAGGCCATCCAGAAATATTTGTGTTACACAACACACTGGAATACCCACACTTCTGATTGTTTAATATCAGTCTTGGAGATGTGATGTGAAGCCTGCTGACCACTAACAGTCATTAAAGCTCCTATGACACTTTTTCCAAGAGCAGAGGGTATTATTAACTCCAGGATCCTGGCCATGCTCCAGTTTGGATAATTACATTCTAGCACACTAAATTTCCCCCTGCAGTTTCAGATGGGGAACTTCTGTTCTCCACTTCCTCCTGTAACAACCAGAGCAAAGTGTCGCTGGCACCGAAATGCCAACGTGTCCCAGCCACGGAACAGGACTCAGCCCATGGGCTCACATTCTGCAAAATGCTCTGGGACTCGTTAGTAAGGAGGTGCACAATGCATGACCTAGAAAACCATAAAACCACAGCTCCGACCTTGGTGGCTCTGCAGGTTGATCATGCTCTCACATTGCTGGATTTTATTTCTGGCAGTGCAATCCACATGAAAGGCCTGGGTATCTTCCAGTGCTGCACCCAAAGTCCTCAGGATGCACCAAGAGGTTTTGCTACTGTGTGTTTTATCAACTTATCGAGTAATTGTACTTAAGATCTAAAATTAAGGCCTTTCTATATAGCCTAAGAATCATTTCATTGTACTCAGTATCCAAGAGTTTTTAGGTAACAACTGGATCTTCTGTAAAGAGACAGTAAATACAAGCAGCCGTAAGTTCTGCATTAGGGAACACCAGAAAAGACTGAACTAAGGGAAAATTTCTTACTTGAACAGGAAATGATGTGTGTTTATCCAGCTGAGCTGCTTGCTCCTTCTAGGTACTATGAAACCACGAGGAAAATGCATCTGTAGTGAGGCAATGAGGGCCCATGGGGCACCACTGCCATGGCCTAGAGAGAGAGAGAGCAGAAAGAGGCACTCTGAGAAAGAGAAATATTTCCTGTAATTTTGTTGGGAGAGGCAACTTACAACATATTTAGTTTTAAAAGCTCGTTCGATTGATTTTCATACGAAAAACATTCCTGGGAAATCTAAGTCTGGGATTCAGAAATTATGATGGCTGAAGGGACAAAATCACTGAAATATTAAAGCAACCTTGAACATACTATTTCTGTGTTCATCTGAGAGCAAACAGACAGAATTCTCTTTTCTGAATTTCTCCAGCTTAGCATAAGAAAGATGATATGCTGTAGATTCTGTTGCTTCAGGCAACTGATGAGGAACATCTTTGATGTGCTTTGATTAGTGCTGCCTTCTTTGATTCAATGATATTTGGTTCCAGCTCCACTTTAAAAATAAAAAATCCTTACTACCAGAGGGGAAAATATTAAGGACATTTGCTTGGGAAACACTTGGGCTTATGTTATGTGTTCTTATTCAAGATCAGAAAGTTTTCTTGCCTGTATTGTTCTCTCTCCTTTGAGCTGGTCACCTCGACTGCAAACCTGGACACCAAGTACCCTCTCCTGGGGTAGCAAAGCAGCTCTTTTAGGACAAGAGAAAATAGGAGTGAAAGGTACTTCTGGAGAAACTGTCACTCCCTTTGCTTCCAAACTACCTGATTGTTTCTAGCAGACACCTATTTGTCTTTGTGATGGAGATTTGATGCTCTCCTGGAACGATCTATTTTGAGATTTGACTATCCTACCCACTCACACCTTCAGATAAAGAGATGCTGTCAGGAAACATCAGAACTCCAGAGAAATACAGCCATTTCTGTATTGTAAACTGGGGAAGTTTATATAAAAATATAGAGAGAAAATCACTTCAGCGATGTTTGATTAAAAAATAAAAATGGATTATGTGTCCAGCCCAGGTGGAAAGGGATTCAGTTGGAGTCAGAGCAGCTGGAATCTGCCAGGTTCCATGGCTGTTCCACAGCTTTTTGAACTTTACCATTTTTAATTTTGCATCCAAGCAGTTTTGGATTAATCAGAGCAGATCACTATACCCAGCTATCTTGTTCTGACGTCCAGTTAATAGTAGAAGGAACAGAGCCAGGAACCAGAAGGAGGAAAAGAGGGACCACCTATCGTGTTCCATTCACTGGGCAGACATCCTCAGACTCTCAGCCCAAGAAAACTCCCACCTGTTTCTGAAGGAGCTGCTCAAAAAAGCAGCATTTTCCTGAATGTATCAGTACAGCTCAGTACTAAAGGCTCTTCTAGAATGAGCCAATAGTATTTTTATACTGCACTGAGTTAATATTAGTCTACACTGCAATGTGTATACTGATAGTAGTTTAAGTTAAGATTTTTTTAATTTTTTTTTTTTTAAGGAAATGTGAATTCCCGTATGCCCTACTTTGGTAGCTTAAAGATTGTAGGAGGTCAAAAAAAAAATAGGTCAGTGAAAATAACATTGCAACAAGAAATTAATTGCAAAGAACGTTTAATATGACAGGGGACTACATAAAATCCTATTATATTTCTTCACTATCCTACTCAGTAGTCTGTACTACTGCTATACTCAAAGGCCAGGGCAGTCTCCCAGGGTAAATTGCTACATTAGTTTGACATTTCTGGCTCCAATTAACCTTATATTTGAGCTATTTTCCGAGGGTTTTTTTAAAAAAATCTGTGATAAGGTTATGTTTTTCTATTAGAGTTTCAATTGCTTAATGGCCTGTTCCTGGTGCCAATCCCTCTTTAAACACACCCTAGGTAAGTAAAATTAGGCCACAGTTTGACAATACATTGCTCTTGGCAGCAGGACCAGCCTAAGATACTCCAAGCTCTCCCTCCTTGCCCCTGCCAACACAGGACAGCACCACACTCATGACAACACACTGCACCATCCAGGAACCAACCTGGCTTCAAAAGCTTGCTAAAACCCCTGTCTCACCCAGGGACTATGAAGAAATCAGAAGAGCACAGAGGATCTCTGATTTCACAGGAGTGGTGCCAGATCCTGCGTTCTTTTCCTTGAACTTTAAGGTACCACACCTGTGGCATGGTACCAGGTCACCACGAGGGAGAAAAACTGCCATACTCCACCCATCCCTAGGGGATCATGCAGGAAAACTTCAGGAAGAATTTCTGCATGGAAAGGGCTGTTAAGCATTGGAACAGACTGCCCAGGGCAGTGCTGGAGTCCCCATCCCTGGAGGTGTCCAAGGAAGTGGCACAGAGTACTCTGGTCTGGGTGACAAGGTGAGGATCAGTCACAGGTTGGATTCCATGGTCTGGGAGGTCTTTTCCAACCTCAGCCATTCTGTGAATGGTATAAATTGGATTAGAAAGGTCTTCCATGCACAAAGCAACCTTGAGAAAGAAGAAACAAGATTTACCTCCCAGACAATATAATATATGAAAATAACAGAAAAAAATGCAACAAATTATCTCCACAAGGACAGAGCAGGACCGGTGCCTTGCTGACACCCTAAGCACAGAGGAGCAGCACCTTCACTCTCATGCTCCTTGCAGCTCTTACTGGCCCTTTGAACAGGTAATTCCAAGTCAGAAAACACTGCCAAGAACATGCAAAAATTTGTTGAGAACCAATGATCCCTGCCCACAGCTGCAGACCCAGCCAGATCAGTATCTTCCGCGGACAAGTCAAAGAGAACCGAGAAGAAATTCAAGAAAGCTTTTTCTGTGGCCTTTTGCCCAAATAATGTGCAGTGAAAGACATTGGTAGTGAAATCAGCTTCCTCATGTTCTACAGACACAAACATATATTTATTATTCGAGCTGCACCAGAAAGTAATTCTTGGAAGTAAGTCTTGGCCTGTAATTTGCTGGCAAGCGGCTCGCTCCAAGTATGAAATTTTCAAAACATGAAATTCAAGCTCTATGACCTACAGTCTGGCAGACAAGTCAATTTTCGTGCTTTAATCATGATCCTGCTATAAATGCTTACATTTATGAATGCAAATTCATTAGCTACAAGCACTTGCCAAAAAAAATACATATTTTTGAAACATTCCCAATGTCAAGTCTGCTTATTTTAATATTTCCGGAAGAGAATTACTTGGGAAGTGAAAACATCTTAAATTTTATTTTTATTTTCACATTAATGTATTTCAAATGGAAAGAATAATAGCTAGATTTTGCAGCTCCATCCAGCTCCAGCATTAGGTGAGGGGTAATAATACTGCACAAAGCATCATAGAGACAACTACAGAAGTGGGAGAGCTGAGATATGGTTGGCAAGGAAACCACAACTGACAATAGCCTGGATTTTCACATGCAGAACCTCCAGCTCTGTGATGTTAATTATGTACAGCACGGCTCTGCTGCTGAACTCACCCCATTGCCTGCCACATGAGCCAAACTAAGCAAATACTTCATCACCTCACTGAATTTCTCTGATAGACCCAGTGGAAGTAAATGATAAAATTTTCCTTTACTTCAGTGGATAAAGACCAACACCTTGGGCCTTATTTTATTTATTTCAATCCATTCCTAACATCATTTACCATCCAAACTCAACGGTACAGTAAAATCCACACGATGCAATTCAGTACTCTACTTAAAAAAACAGAACGTTTCAGACACACAGAGTGAGCAAATAATCATGGCTAAGATTTTCAAGACTGATACTTAAGTGAGACAACTTACTAAGTCATGGTTCAATCTTTAATAGCACAGCAGCTCTTGAAATAATATATCTAAAATGAGGCACTTATTTAGGTGCATAAACAAAGTTCAAGTTAGCTTACATACCACCAAAAAATCCCAACATTAAAACGATGATTCTAAACTATAAAAATCAATACAGAAAACATGGTCAATATCTTGTTAAAACAGGGCACTTACAGAAATTAATAAACAGATTAAAGCCCCTATTGAAACATAAATCACAAGTGTGACTCTCAGGCTATGTGGAGCTGTGCAGACATAGATCAAACTTCAGGCAAAGTTCAGCTCAAATTGCTCAGAGCAATTGGCTGTTGCTCTCTCCCTTCTTCTCAGGACCACAGAATCAAAGAATTACAGAATATTCTGAGTTGGAAAGGACCCACAAGGATCAAGGAGATCATTTATTCAGTGAACAGCCCCTATGGGGACCAAACCCACAACCTTGGCATCATCAGCACCACACTCCAACCAAGTGAGCTCATCTCAAAGAGCTCAACCCCAACATAAAAAAGCTCCAGTTTGGAGCAACCCTTCCAGAATGTAACCCTACAGCACATATTGATGGTGCATTTTGAGCCTAGAGGTCTGAGACACAGATCCTGCTGCCAAACCTAAAGCCAGGAAAGGCGCGCCCTCCGTGCCAGCCTGTGTGCTCTGTAGTTAATCCCATATGGAGCAAGGCATCTGTGCCAAGGCACAAGGAGTTTGCAGGGTTGAGGAGACCAAAGATTGACCCAGAACTCCCCTCTCCCCTCCCTGCTCATCGCTGCCCCAAATCAGCAGAGCCGACCATTATGTAATCTTCGGCCAATTTGCATTGGAAATGCTGCGCGAGCACCGCTTTATCCACCGGGAGATTCCCAGCAAATCATTTATTTATTGTGTTGTCTCAAAATTACCTTTAGAAATAGAAATGCTAATTTGACTGGGAAAAGATTGCCTTGATGCAGAGATTCGGGCTGGAGGATGTTTTCTACATTCATTAACACAAAATAAACTGCTCTGGTGTTCAAGAGTGAAGGATCAATGACTGTGTTTCACATAATTAAAAATCTGAAATTTTCACATTATCTTCCCTGCACAACATTCCAAATTCAGGAAACACCTCTCTGAGTATTAATTGTGCAGAATAATATGGCTGACTGTCTGTATGATCTCTCCATCCTTTGATGTTTAAATTGATCCTGGTATTCAGGAGACAGCTTCTGCAGAACCGATTTCCTTGTCTTTATTTCAGCTAGGTTCATTCAAAGGGCAAAATATCTAAGCATTCAGCTTTTGACCCTACTAGCAAATATTTAATGTATGAATTAAACTGGACAGGGCTTTGCCAGAAGCTCTCTTCATGTTTTATTTCTGAAGCTATTTTTACCAACATTTAATCGCTTACATGTAAGGAGATAAAGACATCTCTGACAAACTGTGTTTATTGAGCTAAATGCCATCAAGGAAAGCCCTTTTATTTTTTTATAATGGGTTCAGTGCACTTTGTATCTCTGGCTTTATTCTCAAACACACTGTTACCATCCTGGAGGATGATACAGTACCTAATATACTCCTAAATAAATGCACAAGTGGATGGACACAGGAGGCAGCTTGACAAAGAGACTGATGGATAAACTTGAAACCATCTTTAATAGGCTCCCAGGAAATAAAAGAGTGGTTACAATCTCCAGTTACTCTCCTGCCCTTTCTGTATATATTTACAAGGGACCATTCTGTAACAACCATCAGCAAGCAAACAACAGCCAGACACCTGATTAAAGGTCAAACCAGCAGTGACACAGCACAAATTAAAAGGGAAAACCCTGATTTTCACACCCCCTCCCCTATCAACCAGGATTATTAGNGAGGCAGCAAAATAAACAAATATTTTTGGATATTAATGATGACCCTTGGATGACCAGTAATGGGAGAAAGATAGTGAGGAGGGGAGCGTTTTAAGATTAAATAGCCAAGAGGTGGAGAGGGCAACAGCAGAACTGGAGAATGACAAAACCAGGCAACTGCCAGGTGGAAAGGGCTTTGGGAGGGAACATGACCAAGTAATTAGCAGGTGGAAGGGGAAGTTAAGGGTCAAAATCAATCTGTCAGGGGCAGCAGGGAGGTATTACCACTGCACCAGGGTCTCGTCTGACCAGCACAGGGGGGTTCACAGGCTGCTGGCAGGAAATTGCAGCCAAACCTTTGCCTCAACTCTGCAGTGGCTGCAGCACGTTCCAGAACAGCCCAAACTTGCACTGCACACCCACCATCACTGCTTGTGCTGCCCAGCTCATCTTTGAGGGAAACAGAGCTTCACTTAGCTACCAGTAGGTAAACCACAAACAATCAGCTCTGACAACCAGGTCTCTGTTTATCTAAACAGGGGGACAGACATTTCCAAACTAATTCCAGTCTAGAAACTCCTTTAGTGGAAGCAATGAAACACAATGGTACCCTCACTCCCCAGCCATCTTGGACCCCAACCTGCTTCTGTTAAATTGTTGTTATCAGGACTTTTCATGGCAAAAGGAGCAACACAATACAAACAGCAAACATGAGCTAGACCGATGGAGGAAGTTTTTCCCCCAGATTGATGAGGGGAATTTATACACTCTTCTGATCTCAAAAACACAACTACCTCTCTGTCTTTCTGAACTACCCATCCTTTGATGTTCAAATCCATCCTCAAGGACTGGACGAAGCACTGCAGAACTGATTTCCTTGCCTCAATTTTTTGTAAGGTTCATTCAAAGGTCAAAAATCCAAGTATTCAGCTTTTGACCCTAACTAATTTGCTGGGCAATACCACAGTCAGGAAAACTCTGTCTGTAGTAAGAAGACAGAACATCAAGAGCTGAGCCAAATTTTCCCAACACACAAACCAGACTGTTGACAAATCCCCATTTACTGCCAGGGAGAGAGCAGTGCTGTAGCAGGTGAAGCCCTCCACCACTGCCCAGTCACCCTTTGGTGCCCCTGCAGAGGCCAATAATTGTGCTGATTTTTGTTACGGGGCAGTGATCTGTAATTTAAGAGGAGACATTCATCATTCAGGAGTCACAGTTGAACAAGCTGCTCAATGATGACCTGAGGGCACTCCCAGCCATGAAACCAGACTCAAACAGCAAGTGGGGACATAAACGCTCATGTTTAGGGATGAGTGTTTACATCCTGTCCCTCTCACTACTTCTATTGTTTAATAAATGGGTTCAGACCTCACATGACATTGTTCAAGAGTCCATCAAGAGCTACATGAGTTCCAGCAATCAAAAGAAAAAGGATATTCTGTTAACAGTCCACACCAGTGATCCACTCACAGTCATCATAAATGCCAAAAAAATCGAGTGTCCAAAATTCTGAAGACCAAATATGCTGCTTATTAATGTACATAGGTGCATTAATCACCTGTTCTCCTGCTTCCTTAAAAGCCTGCTCACAAATACTGTCATTTCAACAGCAACTGCAGAAGTATCTGCTGTCTCCAGGAGGAAAAAAAAACAGGGAGGGGGAGAATGAAATCTTTTCCCCAAGACCCTCTAAATCCTTTTTTCAGGCAGGACTCAGCAAGAATGCAGAGATTTTTCAAGGTGAAGGGCTTGAAATCAATAAAATTTGGATAACATTTCATGGCCATACAAGGGACATTTGTGAGTAGATGATCAGGCATCTTTATGACTGTCTAGTTACCATGCCCATCTAATTACCTTTTAGAAAAATTCCATCCATCATCCCCTGCCTACCTTCGTGAGAACAACACAACTGCCCGCTCCCTTTTGCCAGTCAGAGCAGAGTGCCAGGAACAGCAGCAATAATGACATTATCCCCTCCTGTCCTTGCAGGAACTCAGCACAGAAATACAGCTGCTGGGATTCTTCTGCACACCCTTGCCAGCTCTCTTGCCAGGATCTAGCTGTAACACAGACTGGATCCAGAGATGGCTTCGTCAGGTGAAAAACAAACAAACAAAAAACAAACCCACAGCAAAAATCCCCATCGACCAGATGGGGCAGCTAATTGAGAAAAAAGTCCCTTCCCCTCATACAGCTGCATGAAACTTGAAGCATCATGCAATAAACAGCTTTAGCTAAAATATAAAATTGGACACCAGAACTCTTAGGATTTTGTTCCTGTCATTGATCCTTGATTCACTTCACTCATCTGTGCCTTGGTATCCCTTGTCTAAATGAGGATGACAGCACTTTCCCATGCTGTAGTGGTTTTGTGAGGTTTAACCCTTATTAACATTTGCAAAGCAGATTGGGAACATTGAATGGAAGGGCTGAATGGAATTTTCAAAGCTTTATTACTTGAGAGAAAAATATTGGGGGAAAAAAATATCCCTGTTAGGAGCAGAAAACTCTGTCTCCCTTCTCAGTGTGGCAGCGTTCCACTCCGTGGGACCAGTTTAACCCAGTCCTGTAAGGCTGTTCCCTTGACTCCAAACAATCCTGCTCTGCAGCCACCTCTTTTCATCCCCATTACAAAAGGTGAGCAATATTTATTGGTTCAAGCAGGGCCAAGGGCTGACATTAAGCAAATTTCAAGGGTTATTTGAAGTTAATTGAGTTTAATCATGTAATGATTTTATAATTAGTCATAGTTCCCAGTCTTGTAGTGAAAAAGTCACACTTAAGAATTATTTAAAGGAAAATTAAAGCCAATTTAGAACAAGCAGGAGGAAGCTGCATCACTGATTGGTGGGGCTGGGTGAGGGATCAGAAAGTGCTGGCTAAATGCACTTACTGCTTTTGTGCCCTGAACCTCTGCCTGCCAGTGCTGGGATTGTCCCAGATGGGGATGTGCACCGAGGACAGCAGCAAGTTCCCAGTGTTGGTCATGCAGACTCGATGGCATTTCTCACTGGCAAAGGTGGATCCTGCCCCAGGGCAAAGGAAACTTCCATTTTTCCACCCTACTGCATCCAGGTCCACCAAGGTAATTCAAAAGCAGAGACCAAGAAATTGTGTTTATACACCCTTCAGATAGGACATGCCAGTGACAAACTATACTCCTCAGGGGAAGGTAAGTCTTATCACCCTGCACAGAAACATAATTATTATTAAAATTATCCTTCTCATCACCCACTGATAATTCTTCCACAACTGTCTTGCTTATTTTTACCAAATTACAGAACTGATGTGTTCCCAGCCACTTGGCAATGATGAGCTACAAGGAAGATTAGCTGGGACAATTTTTTTTTCTTTCAAATACTCAAATTGTGTGGAAAATTCAGCCAAGGAGAAAAAAACAGATGAACAAAAATTCAGAGCAAAAGTAAACTAGAACACTCTCTAACTGCAATATATTAAAAATTAAATTGATTTTTCACTTCATAAATAAGATTTTCAAGTGACACCTTCCTAACTTTGTTTACATATTATAAATAAATAAATAAATAAATTCTAGTTTCAAATGACTGGTTCTGGTTTTACTGAGGGAGAGAGGATCTGAGACAGACAATTTGCTGCTAATTCTTTCAGAGCAAATAACGCAATCACAGAATGGTTTGGGTTGGAAGGGACCTCAAAGATAACCTAGTTCCAACCCTCTGCCATGGGCAGGGAGGCCACTCACTACATCAGGTTGCTCAGGGCCCCATCCAACCCAGCCTTGAACACTTTCAGGAATGGAACATCCAAATCCACCTCCCAGCACAATTTCCAAAAGCTAATGCCATAATTCCAAAAGGCAGTGTTTGAAATGAGCCTCACAAAGGCTCCTTTTCATTTTAAACACAATTTTATCCACCCTATTCTTACCCTCTCCCTACAGCCATAAATAATACCAGTGTATTACTTAATGATATGACTTATTTATTATTTAAATGATTTATGTAGAGCCTATAACCTTAACAACTATAATGATAACGATTCAAAAACCAGAAGCAACATGAAAAGGAGATGCTTAAATAATTAAAAGCCTCCTTCCTTTCCTGAAACAGAGCTGAGGAGCAGTGTGGTTTTCTTTCTTCAGGCTTCTGGCTCTCCTGCACACGAAGGAGCAGAGTGCCATTGGCTAAATGCTGCCTTAGCAAAGGAAAAGCAAGAAATCAGGATACCCACTGCTGCTGTAGCTCTTGTCCAGCCTTTCTCAGCCACACACCTCAGAGGAGGGTAAGTGCCACAGGACCCCTTTCCAGAGGGTGAGGCTGAGACAAGGAGGTGATACAGATGGCCCGCGGTCACCCAGAAGTTCACGTGCAAAGCTGGCCATAAATCCCTTCCTCCATCTGCCAGACCAGACCTCATCCACCAAGTCACATTGTTTTCATATTCCCTCTTCTTAATCTCTTTTTTGTCCTCTCATGATTCTCTGTCTTTTCAGCATTTACCACATTTCTTCTCTCTTCTCCAGTGCCTCTGTTGTCAAGTCCAAGCACTCCCCCTCCCCTGGTAGCCTTTCCCTTCAGGTTTACCCCATCCTGGCATTCACTTTTTACCCATTTTTTTCCAAATGGGTTTTATCCTCTGCAAGTAGGCAAATACTTGGCAACTCACAGCCCAAGTGGGTAATTGAGCACAGTTGTAAGTGGATTATCATGGAAATTACTGATTATGCCCAATGCAGAAAGCTCAAGGCAGCAACAGGGTGCTTTGCAATTTAAACATTGTAAAGTGAGGGAAAATATTTTCAGGTTTCATTTTAAAACTTTCTTACTGCAAAAATGGAAGCTGATTCCCCAATGGCAAGGCATAAATACACATTGTAAACTCACATCACCAAATGTTTGCCTACTTCTATTAAGGGGAACAGATGAATTATCAGAATCAGATCTAACAGAGCAGCTGGAGCAATAAAAAATAAAATAAAATTTTAAAATATATTCTGGACTACTCTTCAAACAAGCCAAAAAGACAGAAGTTCCTTGACATCAATCTTGGGGTGCAATGAAAACATTACCAAAGCAGACAGAAAAGAACCTCCAAGATAAAACCCCAAATACTTACTGAGATCTCAAAATTTACACCCACCTTGTGGGGAATTCACTAGAACAGCATTGGAAACTCATAGTCTTGACTAGAAATTCCTAAAGCCAAACCAAGCAGCTCTCTTGTCTGGGGATCTTCTCTCTCAATTTGACACTAAGCTAACTCTTTAGCAAAGGGAATTTTTTTTAATTTAATTGGGAGTAGAGAACAATAAAAGCTTATGGATGTTTTAACATATTTGTGTGTGCATGTGTGTGTGTATGGGTTTTTTTTTAAAGAAAAAAAAAAAGGACCAATTCAATATCCAGCTCTGTCATGGACATTCTGTGTGACCTTGGCAAAATCATTCAGGTCTGCACATCCACATTAGGCAGCTAATCCACCTAGACAATGCAGAGAGACAGAGGCAGGCACCAAAAGAGTGGGGATGCAGACCACCTAAATAATACATAAACATATTTTTTTCTTCTACTCTTCATCTGCTCTATTGAGTATTGCTCGTTCGATGCTGCATTATCTTTATGGCATAGACTTTTCTCCCACCCCCAACAGGATCCCCATTTCATAAAACATCCTGAAAAATTGCATTAATACAAATAAAAGTAAGAATCTGAATTCCAAATTGTTGTATTTATCTCATCAGAACTGCTTACATTTAAAAGATGTAACTGTCACAGTGAACAGCTCACAAGCAATCTGCAAACTAAAAAGGCAAATAAATGTTTTGTTAAAAGTTATTTGAGGAATGATTCTAAAAACCACAATCAACACAAGAAAACCGCAGTCTGCTCAGTGACCCATTGAGAACATACAAGAGATATGAAGTTTGAATGAAAAAAATTCACAACTTAATGTGCCAAGCTACCTTCTTTATTCTCAGAAACAGCAAATAAAGGCAAGCATTTGTGAATAAGGACTATTCATGGCTGGAAGCAGGTACATTAGATATGGTGGACTGGGAAAGCAGACTCAGGCTGCTGGAGACAGACAGTCGCAACAATTTCCAGTGTTAAAGAAAAATCTGGCACCTTGTTAAATATTAATAAGCTGTCGGGGTCAAAATGTTTAGGTCCTCCCGACTCAATCACTTTCATTTCTACTTCTCAGAAGCCATTCAATTGGAAATACCCTTTCCTGTCTTGCCCCTCCTCATCCTGCCTTCTCACCAAGAACCATGCAGAACCAGATGAAAACGGACAGCAAATGAGTTGGCAGCCAAATGAGGTTTTTGTCTGCCCTGCCTTTGCTGCTATGAATTCTGTTATTGTTAGTGAGGCACAGAAAACTTAAATACAAGAAAAAAAACAATGTGAAGAGTTGGTTCAGCAAACCTCTGCTGCATTTTCTGCAGGTTAGTGTTATTGATTACTGACACCTAAGGGTCTGACACATAATCAATAGACCCCATGACCCACATATGTGACATGGCCTGTGGGGGCTTTAGAAACAAGAATGAACATGGCAGCTCCATCCAAAGCTTTTCATATAATATTTATTTATTTATTTGCTGGCAAAGCTGTTTCCACTCAAATTACTGTCATGGTGAAAACTAGTGTCAGAGGGGTTTGTTCATATTTTTCTCTGGAACCCGAACACTTGGAGGAAAAAAAAAACCTGTCAGTGAAACAAAAATCTAACTCCACACCAACAATCTTAAGAGCTGAACCTCCCCTTCCCTCATGAATTTAGTTCCTCATAGTGAGAACTAGTCATCTGAAGGAGAAATAACTGCTAGAATAAGAGAAAGAGGCAGAAGGTGTCTCACCAGCTTACCTTCATCTCTCTGCAAGGTGCCAGGGGTGCACAGGGCAGTGTGGAAAGCACCAGTTTGCCTTCAGAAAACTGCGTTGGAGGGGCTCCTTCCTGCTGCACAGTCCTCAAAAGCAGGTGGTGAGAAAAGCTTTTGTACTGCAGTTTGCAGACCAGAGTCTTGTCCAAGCATAACTCTTTGTTTCATTGTGTCTTCTCCCAGCACAAAATGGTCACTCAGGATCACTGCTGGGACTCAAGGAGCCAGATGTGCTCATTTCCTTGACTGCAGCCTTGTTTTTAGCTGGGATTTACACTCCCAGAGCTTTCCTTCTTCTCACAGTTCACTTTGCTTCTTTCTGAATGCGTGTAGTCTCCACTAAGCATTGTTCCCTTTTAGTTTGAGGAGTCTCAGTGCTGAATTCCTATCCATGTATTATTCAAATGAAGGCAACCATCTGAAATTCTCCACCTGAATTTTCAGGCATCACTAAAGATTTTCCTCCAATTTCTCCAGAGTATTCTATCAATTGCCAATTGCCTCTGTAATTTTTCTATTTTGTTTGGCTTTTTAGCCATTAAATTGATAATGCAGTATTTTAAGACCAATCCATACACACAGGCCACATGCAGGCTGCTTATGCAGACACCTGAGATAAATGCAGGCATGATCTCAATGAACAACTGAGATGGCTTTACAGAGAGTTAGGAGACTGTGGCTGGAAGAAGAGGAACCAGGGGAAGTTAAGCATGATCAAGTGGTCTGAATCAGGCTCTGGGAATGCATTTTCATCCACAAAAACTGATACTGTCACACAGCAGGGCTGACAGTGAGGCTGAAGAGCAGCAGGTGTAAGTCCTGGCCTAGCCTGATGTTACTGGAGTGTTCTGCTGCACAAGGGTGACTCCTCACTGCTTTGGAGACTTCAGTGTCCAAACAGAATAGATGAGACTTTCATCAGCAATGCCTTCTTACAGCAGCAGTACAGCTTGCTTTCAAGCCAGGCCCCAGGACTCGCTTGGGGGAACTGTCTGGGGCCACAGAAGGCATCCTGCTGCTCTCTTCCCTGTATCCTTTTTGCCCTGCTTTTGTCACATTGACACTTTCTTGGCAAATCTTCAAGGAAAATACATTTCTGACCCAAAGCTATGTGGACTTTCAATGCTTCTCCCACATCACAAAGAACCAAACTGCTGGAACCAAGGAGTTCCCACCAATAGCAAATAACCAGGACTGAAGTTAAGACCTCACAACAATCCTTTCTTACATTAAATGCCCTACAATAGCATCCAGTCTTGAAATATCAGTCAGCAAAAGTCAATTGAGAGGCTGTTGACAAGTTCCTCCACAGTCTTGTTCTGCGTGCCAGCTTCTGTGCAACACTGGAAAGATTTCAGTTCCAATAAACTCTTTGTCAACTTGAGCAAAGTTTTTATTAGGCCAGTGAAGCATGAATTTTGTAATGCATGCAGGCTACCACACTGTTGTTGAGGGGCAAATGCAGATTAAGACAGAGGTGGAAATTAAGAGAGTGGGGAACACACAACCCACACTCACCTGATGGCCTTAGAGCCACTTGCTATTTCAACTGGTCACTGCTGAGCTTGGCAATTCAACTCTTTCCACTGAAACCATTTCCTGCTCTCCTTTAATAAAAACATCAATTCCTGATGCTGGGCAGCTTCACCTCAGTGTTGTGCTTCACATCAAATACAGCTGGCTGAATTTAAGGGAGGGTGGCACAGAGCATTCCTGGTCTGTAAAGGTTTCTGAATCCTTCAGGATAGAACACATTACACATTTTAAACATAAACACACACACACACTACACAAGTCAACTACTGACATTTTTCTCTAGTTTTCAATCTCTTGAAAGACACTGTTATTTTATGGAGAGCTGAAAAATACCCCTAAGTTGCAGACAAATAATAATACCCATTCAGCTCCACACTAGAAACCCTACGAAGATTTTCTCTTTCCAACAGACCTAGCAATATCCTGCAGGAGAGATGACCTGCTGCTATCATTTTAGAGGTGCAATCTCTTCTTGGTTTTTTTTTCATCCTTCCTGCTGCAGAAAATTCTCCATCAACTCTTGATAAACACTATTTCTGTTCTAGCCTGTTGTGCTGCATGGGGAAAAGCAGTGCTGGGTGCAGGAAGTTCCTGGTATCTATTTTACGCCTCCAGGAGTTTTCCAGCAGCCAGCAATAATATAAAAGATCACCATGGGCTGTGATATGACCAATTACAGCAGACAGCAGTTATTTATAGAAAAGTCAGCAGCACTGAGGCTTTAACACCAGCCAGCACACCCCTCTGCTTCCCATCACTCGCTGTGAGCACCAGCATCCTGCAACACCCTGCGTGGTGGGGAGCTGCAAGGCAGTTACCTTGGTACCTGCCAGGACTGTGGAGACACATGGCATATGTGTCCCACAGGACAGGGAAGGAGTAGCACTTTGCACACACTGTAGCTTGGAGCTGCCACAGCAAATTTCATTTTCATAAATCCCTGACCCCAGATGTCACCCGCGTTCTGAAATCCTCGTCCGCCTACTGAGCAGCACAGCACATTAGGGCACAGCACAGCCAGTGTAAGACCCTGTAACACACACCTTCCCCCATCCTGGCTCTTTGCTAAGTGGCTCTTCTCTTCCTCTCCAGGACCTGCTACAAGGTCTGGCCAAATATTACAGCTGAAAGGAAAACAACATGTGAGCTACGAAGCTCTCTGACCTTCCCCAATTATGATATAAACGAAACCAGTTGATTCAGCTTTCAATCCCTTGATGCAAAGGTGAAAAAATCACTGAAAAGGTATGGAAGTCACCAAAAAGGAAGATGAATCACAAAAAAAAAAAAAAAAGGTTGAAAAATTACCAAAAAATGACAGTAGGCAAGTGGGAGATGTTACTTCCAGGGGTCAGATACTGCCTCATTGAATCCCTGCCACAGGACAGACAATGCTGATGGTCCCTATCATGCAAATGCCCATTCTCAGAGCTGACAATCAGGATCAGGACTGGTTGGGTCCTGCAGTTTGTAGCTCAGGCACTTGACTCCAGTCACTAAAGAAATTTGGGTTCAAAATGGAATTTTGAATAATTTCCCTTCTGGAATACTTAATGCAGTCTGTAAGTGCAAATGTGCTCTTGGAAGCTGAGGGGAAAAGTTCATGGCCCCTTTCTGAGGTGAGCATTTCTCGCAGAGCAGCTGCAGAATGAAATGCAATATTGCCATCTACTGCCCTGCCATGCAGCCAGCCCCTCTCTGGCTGACACAGCCAGCTGGAGACGAGATCAATGTTTCAGGACAAGGAATCTTTTAATCATAATGAAAATGTGATCTTGACTGATCCGAGGTCACATTACATTAATACAGTCTTCAAAGGTTTTTTAATAATACAATTAATGATTTCTGCCATACCATTAAGAGAATTAAAGACCAAAAAGCTTAAGGGGTATTGACCTACTCAGTTTCAGTTTTTAAAATAACCTCAAAGCAACACAGACTTTTTTCCTTTTTTCACTCCCACACACATAATTCTTGGATGCATTTTTCTATTTGTGTTCATGGATACCACACTTTTAGTAAAGATTTGGATAAGCCAATAGAGGGGATCTCCATTCTGATGAGTTAACTCCTTTTATCTTGTGAACCAACAGGTCAGCCTGGGACTGCTTGCACTGCAGTAAGAAGAAAAACAACAACGTTAATTAGGAAGGTCAAAAACTACAGTTTGAAGCAGAAAGAGACTTACTTACACAAAGGCACTGTAATTCCTCACCCCGTTTTCTCCAAGCCAACATTCTCATTCTCTTCCTTAACCTACCATCTCACTGAAGCTCTCACTCATGCCTCTGTAAATGACTTGGAAGCTTTAAAGAAATTTAATAAAAACAATTAAAATACACCCTGGCTAATTTTCCCTCCCAATCAGTTCGCTCCTCAGTGCCAGAAGCCACAGATTCAACTGTTATTTCTCAACAAGTGGTGCTATTAGATGGCCACTCACTGTAGCCTGAGCATCCCTGGGTTCAAACTGCTCCCTTGGCAGCAGTGCATGGTGTGGGATGCTGGCTCCCAGGAATATCCACTGCCAGGACATGCTGAGGCTCAAACCACCCAGAGGCTGTGATCAAGCAGCCAGGACTGATGTGCCCTGGTATGGCTGCTGAACAAGCAAGGTCAGCATCAGAAAGCAGCAACACTGTGACTTTCACCCTGGATGAGCTCCAGCATTCAGGAAAAGACTTTAGCCAAACTGGCACTATATTGTGGGTCCCTGTACCAACTGGGCTCTCTTCTGTGCTTCCTTGTTTTCTTTCTTTTCTTCAGGCTTTATATATAAAAGCTGTCAGTCCATGCTTATGTTTTAGGACAAGTGAATCCCGGGTAAGTTGTTTTGAATAGATTGCAGATGCTGGCATGGTTCTGTGAGGGAGAGCACCTGCTCTAAGGATCTGTGTAACTCCTGAGCAGGATACAAGAGGGGAGAGCAGAACTGTGCCTGAGCAGCAAAAACTGCAGACAAAACCAGGGGGCTGTGAAAAATCTGTAACAACAGTGAAGAACACAGCTCAGCCCATGCCACCACCATATGAGCTCATTGTCCTGGGCAGGGGTTCAACCATGGGATTTGGCAGAGAGGATTCTTTCTGATCAGAGTTACACCAATCCACTGCCATAAATACAGGGAATAATCCAGTATCAAAGCTGCCAGGCTTGTATTTCCCTGCATTTCCAGGTCCTGAGCAATAGGATTCTGTCTGCCTCCTAGATTTCTAATACCAATGACCTTTTCCCTTGACTAGGACAGGAAATATTGGTTGTCCTGACCCTGCTATGTTGAGAGGTGAACTATCCACATATGTGTTACCCCCCCTTCAGACCCCATTGCTGGAATCATCTCTGCTACTGTAATTACACTGCATCAAAGAGACTGACTGGTCTGAGAGTAAGTCACTGCAAGGCTGCAACCAGGCAAAAATACAGAGGCAAAAATCAAGCACTTCTATTGCTGGGAACTGATGTCAGCTCTGTCTTTGGTAGAAGCCTGCCTTCCCCTTCCTCTGTAGGCCCACAGCATCACTCCGTGAGCTAAGGCCTGTAAGTCAAAAGCCAGGCAAGGACAGAGCACAGCATGGAATATCCATCTGTGGAAGCAAAGGCTCTCTGAAGCTCTCAGTCTCAGTTACCTCAATGACTAGAAAGACATAAGGTCCCTCCCTCCCATGCCCAGCATGGCAGAGCAACGTGCTTTGCAATCTATTTGACAACTCATGAGGATATTACCTATCGAAGTGCTCGTGTCTTTGATGCCTTAACTGTTCAGGCAGGACATGCTAAATATCATCTTGCAGAAACTTCTGATGTCTACAGGGAGCAAGACCCCTTCTTGACCTTTTCTCTTGCTATTTTGCTGGTTTTGTTCTGTGCTTCTCAGAGCTGCTCCTCCATCCCAGATGCACAAAAGGGGTCAAACTAGCAGAGGTGGCTTGTGCCAAAGGCTTTGGCTTCTACCAAGAGACACTTTAAAAGGAAGATATTTGTGCTTGTGACATAGAGCAAAGAGGGACAATGCGTCTTTCACTCCAATTGATTTACCCATCAACCTTCTACGCAAACAAGGATAAAAGCAGCATTTCAGTCTGTATTACAGCAGATGGGCTCTGCATGCAGCACAAGAGAAATAGCTTTAAAAAAGATTGAACCAGCCCCAAGATCTGGAGAGGGTGGGGGAATCAGAAGGCTCTTTTATATCATGAGGCTTGAAGACAGCATTTACCAAAAGGCATTTTGGTTAAGATACTTATCAAAGGCTTGGATGAGAGGGGACATGCCAAGCAAGGAGAAACTCAGAAAATTAGTCAGTTCAACTAATCCTTTTAGGAAAGGTTTCTGTGTTCTCCCTCCCCACTCCTTGCAGAAAGCTGGGACAGGATTACTGGTTCCAGGTAGGAGGATTGAAGGTATGCTGCACATCTGTATCTTTTAAAAGCAGCATGAAATTAAAGCCATTAAGCCAAGGCCACTGTGCTGACCAGAGGGCACACACAGCTCTGAAGTGTTTCTCCTCTCCTGGTCACTGACCTTTAACATACCACAGTCCAGAGAGGCTGAGCTATTAATTTACAAATCCAGTGTTGGTGAATGAATGCCGACATCCCCAAATGCTCTCATCATGGTGAATGCAACCTCTGATCTCCTCCCTGAGAATGCAAAAAAACAAAAAAGAAAAAGTTCAACTTCATCTAAGTGTCAGGTGGCTGGGAGAAAAGAATTCTTCCAGATGGAGTTTATTGATCTTCCAAAAATGGAGCCTTCAGTTTAAATTAAAAACAAAAAGACTTCTTTAAAAAGTCTTAAAAAAACCAAAAAAAACCCCAACCTTCAAAAGAGAAAAAGTCAATAAAGCCTAATGCAAATAGAGAAGATTAAACTGTGACTTCACCATCAAGCTGGACTACGAGAGGAAACAAATAGCAAAGCAGGCTAATTACAAACTCCTAATTTGGTTTCCCATGTACTTTAATTTTATTGCATGCTCATCTGTAACAAGAAATATATAAAGAAAGGCCTAAGACAGTAACAAACAATGAACTACAGAGGGATGCATTCTTTTTTTATGCAGTTGAGCAACAAAGTTGACACAACAGAAATTCAATCTGGACATGTTACTTTCCCCTTTTTCTGCAACATCCTTAATATGCAAATGTTAAGAAGTATCCAGGTAGATGAAGTTTACACTGTTCCCTCCCTTGCTCATCCATAGGAAAGGACACTAAAATGTGAATCTGAACATCCGTGATTCTTTTCTACTTTGGCACCTACTGATGAGACAAGAGTATAAAGGGGAAAAATCTGGGTGCAATTTGTATTTTGTGCTACTTTGATCTCACCTTGACTTCACAAATATTTGAAAGAATCATCCTGGAGCCCACTGAAGACAAACTCCACAGACAAATGAGCCTGAATGACAAACACAAGACAAGCTTTACCACATCTCCATCCTCCTTCCCGAGGAAGCCAAGCCAACCTGGGATGCACTTAAACCCCGGGCAGGGTCTCCAGCCCCGAGAGATGATGACAAAGTTACGCTGTGTAATGGTGCCATCTCGTGGTACTGAGACAGGGGACGCTGCAAAGGCTGCATTTTCAGTGCAGATATCACAAACCAGACATCAAAACAGATTGGTTAAGTTTTACCAGTTATGACCTTACCAAGAGCTTGGTCATCCAAAAGCACGCGGGAATTCCGTGATGATTTACAGCCACAGGTCACGGCAGCCCCGCTTCGCTCAGCCTGACCCCAGGACGGGGGCTCTGATGATGTTTCTGCTTCTAAAAGGAATTTGAAAAATTGGAAATCTATCTGAAGGGACAAGAAGAATGCAGCAAGGTCAGGAAAAGCTGCCTCAGAGAGGCAGATCCAAAAACCAGTGCTGTTCACTGATGTCATGACAGACCACAAGGTCTCCATCCCCACATTTGAAAGCATCTTGACAATACCAGAGCCACAGCTCAGTGTTAAACAGAAAACCAAAATCCATCACAGGAGGCTGAAACAAAATTAATTCAGACTAAAGAAACTGGATGCACTTGTAAAGACAAAACTTTAGAACAACTTGCCAAAAAACATTGGGCAGGGGGAAAACTGCCACATCTGAAAATCAAAACTGCCAAATCAAAACAATCCCTCTAAAAAAATTGATTGTTTCAACCAAAACCAATGATTTTTGACACAGCAACCATGCACAAAATTGTCTGGCTTACATTATGTGAAACATGACAGATTAACCTAATGAAATTTCTAGCCTTAAAATCCATATGTTTACTTGTCTTGAGAGCAAATCAAATCCTTTTTTCAGTTGGCACACACCCACCAGATGACTGCTAACATTAATTTTGATGTTTAACTTCTTATTTGCAGGCCAGACTTCAGTGTCTCTGCTTGTAAGAACCACAGACACAAACTCCCTCTCAGCAGATCTGCCACCCCTCTCACACACACACACTCACCTTGTCTCCTGAGCAGAACCAGCACCGTGTCTCATCATGACCAAAGCGCAGATTCAGAAAGAGATTAAATCTGAGCTTTTGAAAACTTCCCTCCAAAAACTGGAATGCTTTTTCAAGCCTTTGCCAACTTTTTCAGCACACTGAAACAATCCTATCCCTATATAAATGCAGATTTGTTTAAAATAAAAGATCTTCCACTAAGAGAAAAAAAAAGTGTTTGTGCTATTGGGCACATTTTTTCTATTCTGTTCTATTAAGACAGTGAAAATATTGGATTTGTTTTTGCTTCAGAGGCTCTTAGGATTCTTCTGATCTCATCAAGCAGTGCTTCAGACTGCTAAGAATGAGTTGAAGGTCCAAGCTTCTGCATTAATTCAATACCTTAAAGTACTAATATAACAAAAACAACAAAAAAAAGGGAAACAAAATCAATATTCAGACTAATTGTTCTGTAAATCAGCATTTCTGAAATAACATGGAAGAAGCCTCTGCCCTCCTGGAACCTGTAGCCCTGGAGTTTAGTACAGTTAAGTAGGACCTCAGAATTCCTGGCTCTGATTTTCACAAGTTTTGATGAGAAGGATGATCTCTGTTTGATTAGAAAGAACCAAGCACCTGCCACCACAACCTTAGCAAATACACCTTTACTTACTTCAGTTGTCATCATGAGATTTTTGATACTTAGAACACAAAGAGATACTTAGAAAACAAAAACCTAAACAAAATCAAGGAAGGAGATTCGTACACAGAGGAAAGAATCAACTTTTCTGTGAGAACAGCCAGAAATGGTTGCTAATGTAGCTGTGGATCAGTGGCTAATAGGTGAAACATAAATTCATTTTGAGGATTTTGAAAAATTGATGGTTTTACCCTCTAAGTAAAAGTGTCTCCAGATATAGAATGAATTTAATCTAATTAGTCATCTGCCCATTCCAGATAGTACCTTATATTCTCCTTTATCCTCATATAAACTCATTTAGAGTTTCCTGGGGCCTTCTTAGATAAAATTTTATTGAAAGACTTAATTCAGATTAAAATTCTTAAATGTTCCTCACTTGCTGGAACAACCCCAGTTTTCCTTACTCTGCCATTATAATATAATGTGCAAACTGGACATAAGTTCACTTTGCCAGGCCACTGCAAGTCCAGATCAGTTTTCATGAGCACAGATATAATAATCTTCTATCATATTTCAAAGCAACTGGTATTGCAACTCTTCACAATTTTTTTTAAAGTATGTATTTAACCATACCTTTATTAAGAATCTAAGCTGTTCCACAGGAGGACATTTCTAGAAGTCTTCACAGCACACTCTTGGTGACTTTTTAACAACCTTAAGATCAACTGACTTGAAAGTTAGTCCTAAATGCACTTTCTTTGCAACAAGAGAACCATAGCAACGTGATTAAGGCTGGCACACGATCCACTGTTTTAATTCTCATGGCAAAAACTTGTAAGTTCCAATTATAGCATTTCTTTTTTTTTTTTTCTTTTTAAGAGATGCTTAGGAAGGTCTGATTTCACTGTGTCTCAGGCATATGCTTTACAGAGCAGCTCAACAGGGAAGGAGTTACTTGGATACATGAATAAATGCTACATTAAATCACAACCTTAAACAAAACCAGGGTGATGGGGCTATGTGTGAGCAATTATGCTGTACAGGGAAAAAATATACATCTCTACAGTGTACCTACAATGCCTGCCCACAGATCTGTCTCCCTGGAAATGCTGGATTAGTTTCTGGAAAGAAACAACTACCTCTCCTTGTTCCAAGGCAGCCACTTAAGAATTACAGGTTGCTGGATCTGTTCAGGATTATCAGGACCCTCCTGCTGTTCACCTCTTTGCAAAGCCTTCTCTGCCACTGGACTGAAGATCTGATCCTTATGAGTTTCAGCTGAAATTCATTAACAGAACATTCAGGCTTCTGAAATTCCCCACTAAAAAAAAAAAATTAAAATATTCTAACACAGAACCAGCCTGTGGTAAAAGAGCAAAATTTCTTTACCAAGCCACAGCATGGTAATCTAGTGAAGTATGTTATATTTCCAAGTTAATTGAATGCAAAACATAAGAAAATAGCCTACAGGAAATAAAACATGTAATATGGAATCTACATGAAGTTCTACACCCTGAGCTTGCACGCACACAGAATTATCACAGTTAATGAACTGAAAGGCAGTTTAATGCCTGTAGCTTGCTCACTCTTCTTCTCTGCACCAAAGTTTTTCTGCATGAATGGCCTTTGTGTGCCATCCTGTCCACCACAGGGTTCAAGGCAGATTTTTCTGCTAGAAAAACTCAAATGAAAGCAATTCAAGATCAATTGTTCATTCTGAAAGGAAGGTTACAACTGTCATTCTGATGCCAACGTGTGTTGTGGTATCTCTCTTCCATAATGCAGGATGTGGTTTCCATAGAAATATCTTCTTACATCAGTACCTACAAGCCCTCCAATTATTCCCCTTTGGACACCTCATGCAATCCAATAAAATCTTTTCAGAACAGGGAAATAACTAAGCTCAGCTTAATTACTTGGTGAGAAGAAAAAGAAAAGCACACCTAGTAAACAAAAGCTTTATTTAAAACAAAACATAAAATGAAGAACACATACTGCAAAAAAATTTCATCATACCTGGAGAAATTTCTCCACTGTTACAAATTAAAAACTATCAATTACAATTTTTAAGATCATACTGAATTTTGCTGATTTCTGAAACAGCAATTATAGTGTAGTTTTAAATTGTTTGGTGGCCTTGTCTCCAACTAAGTCCCCAGGACCTTCTCTTTTCCTAAGTCCTTTATGGTGCTGAGTATTGCCTGCACTTTCTTCCAAGTCCTCCTCTTCAGGACCTCGTGAGTTTACAGTCCCTGCTGCTGTTGTGTCATCTTTTTTCTCCATGGCATCTCCTGCCACTTGCCCAACTCCAGGAAAGCAGTCAACACCCTGAAATTAGAGAAAAGACAGAAGGAAAAGCAAATTACACACAAACAAAATAAACAGTGACTTGATCCTAATATCAAACACTTCTGCCGGCCACGGCTGCCATAAACATGCAAGGCAAGAAACTCAGCTGCATTTTTTGTATAGAACAGCTTCATTCCTGCTGCTCTGCCTGCCTTCCCAAAGGGCCAGCACAAGGAAAACTGGGAGCACAGGGAGCCTAGATCTGGCTGGGTGGGCTCTGAAGCCGTGGCCACAGCACACAACAAGAGCATGCACCACAGGGGCTGGAGCCATCACAGCTCCCCGAGGACACTCAGGGCTGAAGGAAACAAACTGATTTAATTGTGTGGCAACCAAAATGTGCTGGGGAAACAACCCCTGCAGCTCTCTGTTTTGCTTCCACTTGTCTCACCTTTTTCTTTATTACTTGATAAAGCTTCATTCCTGGGATTTGTTTTCTCAGATACATGGATTAGGCTTCATTTAAACCTCACTGCCTGATTTAGGCCTCGGTCTACAAAAAGCTAAACACAGCCAGAATTGCAGCTCAGCAGTGAGATAAAATAATTAGGACCATAAAGAGTTAGGCTTATTCATTCTAAAGTCACACTCAAGCTCCTGCACAGAAAAGACCACAAGTGGAGTTCAGAAAGTTATTCCATAGGCAAACCTTGGAATTTGCTGTACACCTGCTTGGTTACAGCTCCCTTATCTCAGTAAGGATGAAACTAAAGCATTTAATTAAAACTATTCTGCATTCTTTAGCCTCTCAAACTATTACAGCTATATAAATTAGCTATAAATAACATTTAAATGTGTGCATCTACATATATAGACTATAGCTGTCACAGACAGGTAGCAGAATTATGAAAGAACAGCCTCATGAAATCAGGCCTCCCTCTGCTAAAATTGACAAAGCTGGCCTGTCATTTCTTCTAAGTGCAGTTAACAACCAATGTGCAAGTTCCCATGTGAAGCTATTTTGAGAATGAGAAGTTCGTTTAACACAACAATCTAGTCTGAGTGTGAAAAACAAATGCACCTGTGTAAACAATAAGATAGTGGCGAAAGGAAGATTGCAGCCGGCCGCGAGTACGGCCAAGGCAACAGCGAACAGCAGCGAGACGAGACACAGCACAGCAACGGAACTGCCGGCAGCATCGCCGGCAGCAGGATCAGCACGAAAAGAAATTCAACCAGTGAATATACAAAGTAGCAAAAGGCTACGGCTACAGTCAGCCGCACAGAAGAAGCAAAGACAGGAGCTAGCCGGTGAAGTGGAACCTGGGCGGTGAGTGCACGGGGCTGCAGACAGTGTGGAACGCACAGAAACGAACACAACTCCCGGGAGAAAGGGCGCACCCAGTGAGAACAAAATTGCGAATCGCAGAACGCAAACGAGGCCCCCAAACCGCGGGAGATACGCGGTCCTGAACCGCGGAGGATACACGGCTCCTCTCCTTATCAAAGAGAGTCATAAAAGGTGAGGCAGCCGAAGAGCTGCTGAGAAGAGAAGGGCCCAACGAGTCGTGGGGACAACGGACTCAAAACCGTGATGAGTGACCGGTCAAGAACTGGAAAATACATTGCATCTGTTAAGGCATGGGGAAACAAGTTGCAGAATAGAACCATGACGTGAAATGGCATGAAGGAGCGGCCACGGCGCGGAAACGTACGCGTCATTGAAAGAAAACCAAACTGTGAGTTAAAAGAGGTAAAATATGTTGGGAAAAGGAGAGAGAAAGTGCGAGAAGTATATGCTAATAGCTTTGTTACTATGTTGTGTGGTCCAGGGGCTGGTCCTCAATTAGGCAAATGCATTTAGCGGAGCCCGAGCCTACACTCCGGTTCCGGGAAAGTGCCTGTGCTTGTGTGCTGGCCTGCGGATGCTCGGGAGCGTGTGGCCCCCGTGTTGGTCATTCTCCCTTCTATCCCAGGGCCGGATGTGGCGGTAGGGGCGGCAAGAGTCAAACCGCGTGGAGAAACAAGCAAAGAACCAGGACCTCGGAACCGGAACTTAGTTGTGTGCTCTTGCAAAATTACCTCTAGCGAGATTTAATTACTCCGCCCCAGACGGCGCGGACAGGAGGCGTGGGGCCGGCCGGCTCCGCTCTCTGGGCAACTGTGGCGACTGCGGGGGGGCGGCGTGGCGGCCGTCTGAGTGGGTCTCGTCCTTCAGAAATCCCCCAAGCCCCAAACAGCACGGATGCTGAGCACAATGGCTCTGTGACGAACTCGAAAACTGCGGGCCCGGTGGTGGCCAGACAGTATTTCTATAGCAAAGCTTCTTTCTGGACCCAGTGGCTCCCCCGGGGCTNGCTGGTCGTTTCGGTTGGTGGTCCCCCGCCAAACTCGCAGACTCCGAAACAGAAGAGAAGAGCCACGGGTGATTTGTGCCTTTCTAGCGTTTTCTACGTTTGTCTTTTGGTATTTCTCCCCTTATCGTGTACAGTTTAGGGTTTGTTTTTTTATTGCCTTTTCCCCTTCTCTTTTTCAACCGCAGGTGTTTGGGGAGGGGGCGGGGGGGTGGGGGGCAGGAACAG